>APFE031050264.1:0-10349 GCA_000404065.3 Pinus taeda
TTGAGTAAAATATTCGCCATGCCTGGTGAGAGATTCGCCAAAAAATTATACATACATATCATATTATTGATAAAATCGTCTTCTATTTTTCCTATATACCATGGAGATTCGCCCATTTATTATACATGTAAATTTAGGGGGGGTTCTTAACATTTTCCCTGATTTTCAACATTATTCACATTAATTTTTTATTATTAATTAATTTTAAATATATGTTTCCTTCATCCTAAAAAGTAAAAAGCATACTATGAATCCCCACATAGGGTGCACTAATGGGCCATCCAACTTGGCCTCGAGATGAGAACATACAAGAATATAAGGAAAGGCATGTTTCCTTCCACCTGACAATCTGCATGGATGCAACATGGACACATAAGGAGAAGAGCATATGGTAAGTTAATGGCTATTGCTATGACACAGTTGGTTCATGTGACATTTAGGAAAAGTACAATTGCACAATACTTTGTACAGTGAGGAGAGGAGGTTGCTCATTATGGGAGGTCGTGGAGTGCAACAAGTAAATAGTGTTGAAAGGTGGCAAGGAGATCAACTAGTAAGGAGAGAGTACCTTCACATGCATATAAGCAACCAACCATGGCAGGAGGAAAAAAAAATAAATTTCTTATATAACAGATTCAGTAATCCATTGAATAATTGAGGCTAGGGAGTCTGATCCTAATCTTGAATAACAATTTCTTCAGACTCCTCTCACCTTCTTGAGCAACCTCCAATAGTGCTACTAACAGTTGCAAGTTTGATCTATTAGTTCTACCTCTTTGGAATCTTGTTTCAATCCTAAATTATCTTGTTTTTGGTTCCCTTTTGCTTGCAATTTTTATTGAATTTTGGTTTCTCCTCCCCTTGTTGGGATTAATTGTTCTAGGAGGTCTATGTTTGTTTTTGTTTCCCTCCATTGTCTCTCATGCTTCTCACCTCCACTATTCCCTCTCTAGTCTCCTCCCTTGTCCCTCTAGTCAGCCTCTTGATCGTCCCTCCCTACCCTATTAATGCAGGAGCATCCTTGGCCTCAGGCAATACTCATTAACCAAAAACAAGTTTATGTTGAGTTCATAATAAGTGTTATTACTCCCATGTGTTTTAAGTTGTTGATACACCTATCATATTAGTGATACACCCAACTAGTAGTTGCTACTACTCTTGTAGCTACATTTTATTAAGGCAGCGACTAATTTTGAGTTACTGACACTCTTAGGATCGCATGTTGAATATCTTGCTGCGTGGAGTTGTTGACAAATCCAAAAATCGACAATTGTATAGTTGCATTGCTATAAGACAACCACTACTAGTCACATTGTGAGAATGAGACGAGCGTTACAAATTTGGTTTGTCTACATACTGAGAGGACCGGCCAAGGAGCAGAAATGTCAATCTACTCATGATACCTCTTATTCAAAAGCTTAAAATCCAAAGTCTGAGAAGTTCAAGTGTGTCTATTGCAACAAGCTCGGGCATGATGAACACAAGTGCATGAAGAAGCAGCTTGATCATCTCACTCATCTTCTTTATAAGAGGAACATCGCCCCATTCTGTCAAAAAAAGTTCACCAGCTGAAGAGTCTACCAAGGCGTAGGAGAACAAAGGGAAAGGAAAGGATCGAGCTCTAGCACTTGTAGCTATTGCATCCCAGCCTTCCTCATGGGTGCTTGACTTGGGTGCTTCACACCACATGGCTTGCAAATTGACTCAATTATGGAAGTCAAAGAGGTCGACGACATGGGAAGTGATTTGTTTCAGTAGGATACAAATAGGTCAGTAGCATGAGGATAAATTGCATGAACATGGAAGAAAAGGGGCTTTTTACTATTGGTTTTCCATTCGTTTGTTCGGGCTCCTCGCTCTTGGGTTGTTGGTGTTGGTTTGGTTGTTGCACGATTTTCAGATATTGTGACTGGTTGCTGTACAAGTTAGTGAAGGTGCCCGGTTGTTGTGTGTGGCATTGCAATGTAAGAACCTAGGAATTTCAAGCACTCTGAGAACTCCACTCACAGATTTGCATTCTTGTATGTAATAACACATTTTTAATTAAAAAATAAGTAGTTCAATCCTTTCTGTGTTCTCATGATCAGATTTGAATTACTCTTTATTCATGTTGTGTGTTTTAGTCATTAAATTAATTAAAATAGTAGCTAAAAAACCAAATCACCTCAGTTGTGTGCTTTGTAATAGTAATCCAATTTTTGTAGGTACTGTGAAAGCTACAGAATCTGAGTCGCATCAACTATGCCCTTCTTTCTCCTTTTTTCTTTAGTCCTGCCCCTCGTTGCATTGAGCCTCCCCCCTCCCTGCTTCGTGCTTGTAAGTTCCCTTTATTCTCCCCCTCTTTTTTCTGCCCCTGTTTCATATGTTCTAGCAAGTCACTCTCCCCTTCTATCAAGTCTTTAGTTTTCCCTTCCCTCTATATGGCTAAGCATTAATTAGTTGGGCCATCTTGCAAAGGCAGGTAAGAATGTTGTAGCCCCCCCTCTTCTCTAGACTTCAGTGCTCCCTCCATTCGTGGCACTCAAGCACAATCAACTGTAAGAGAAACTATGGAAAGATACAAGGACATTATCCCTATGAATGTTCAAAGAGAAATATTTGATGTTAAAGAGCAAGTAAAGAAATCCCTTAGCTACATTCTTGACACGTGCATTGACCAAGAAATCAGAGATTGGATCCCAGACATTGAGAATTCTATCAAAGCTAGAGCCTCTTCCCACATGTAGTAAATCAATCTATATTAGCACATAAAGACTCTAATGGGAAGAGTACTTGCTGACAGGGTTGATACTCCGAAATAAATCATCATATGCATGGGAAATAGTTTAGAGAAAGTGGATAAAATCAATAGGAAGATCACACTCCTAACTAACAGGTTGATAGACATAGATCCCTCTACATCAAAATATAATAGAAAGCCTCATTTTCCTAGCTCAAAGGACACCCTTACAGAATGAAAGGCAAAAAAGCACCACCTCATAGCAATGGTTTAATTTTCAATAGTCTTTCTATGATCTCTGGTCTATCTCAAGTTTTCTATGTGGTTTCTTTATCATCAGACTTTCAGGTTAAACATTGCATGAACAATAAAAAAAAATTGTGCTTATGCTACTGGTTTGGTTTCCTGAGTGGCAGACCAATAGTCATAATCAATTATGTATGCCCATGTTTTTTTATCGTAATATAAATATTATGATCTTGCCAAAAAAAACATACTATGAAATACTCTCTCTCGATCTCTCTTGATATATATATATATATATATATATATATTTAATGTTACATGTCAACTACATATTAATTATGCCAATAGGCATGTCTATTTTGGAATAGAGCTTCCAAAATTTTAATTTAATTATCAATAATTATTAGGTGGATGGTAGAGATTTAACTGCCATGGAATATTCTAGAATATTCCTAGTATACAAAAAACAAATGTTGAGATTTGTCTCCAAAGGGTGAGATGTATTATGAAGTAAGTGCTTTGATGCTTATTATTAAATGATGTCTATCGACATTTACCAACCATTTAATTTGTATGGCTACATTAGTTATTGCATACTCTCAATTATCCAATATGACATAATTTTTTCTCTATTTATAACCTACATCAAAAATTTATTTTGTTATTAATAAATTTATTTTATTCTTAATTTTTTTTAAATCGCATATCAACTACATATCAAGATTTGGATAGGCTACACCTTTCTTAAACTAGGAAGTAGGAAATAACTGAAACTTACTTTCAATTATTTTTCTCTCTTTACATATATATCAAGTTGATATAAAAATATTTTATTTATTATTTTCCTTGGGAAAAGATCATAATTTTATTATCATAGATATAAAATTGCATTCCATTGATACATGACCAACATGTATTCAAATAAATAGATCACAAGGATCTGTTCATAGAAGGCGTTGTAAAGCATTCAAAAATGATAGCTTATATTTACTACTACATATCCCGTCATATAGTGAGCGTAAATACAAGTGTTGACTAATAATAAAAACATGTGTGTGTGTGTGTGTGTGTGTGTGTGTGTGTGTGTGTGTGTGTGTTAAGAGTTATCATATGAAGATACTCATAAATAGATTGAGAAACAAAAAGGTTGTCTAGTTAGGTTGATCCCTTTCTATAAAGGGCCTACGATAAAACTCGAAAAACCTGTCATTTTGTGTCTCTGATATCAACTAGGTCCCATAAACCTAATGATTTCCCTCCTTATAGAGGGATTATGTTGTGTCATTAAGTTCCTTGTAGACATGAGAAACACAAAAAGAGATAAAAGAGGATTTTAACCTTTTTATCTCTTCCATAAGGAGCAAGATCCTTTGATTGTGACATCGAGAAGCTCCATTGACCTAGTTTATAACAAACATGGAGTCCCCAAGCACTTGTAGTGAGATAACTTATTTTTCTAAAGAGAAAAGAAGAAGTAGTTTTAAAGTCATAGGTCCTGCATAGTTGTTTATGCCTTCACCCAAACCCATTTTTATATGAAAATAGTGTGCCTCATCTAAAAACAAAATTTCTCCTACTCCACATGCTCTCAGATCACCCTAAGATGATCCATCAAAAACTTTTGATGGTCTGGTCTTATCCATCCAAGCTTTAGTAACATTTTTTATTTTATGAGAAGGCTTCGTTTTGCGTAACAAGTCCAAAATGGCTAGGGACTATGCTATCGTAATCTCTAGTGGCACATTGTGGTCGTTGAAAATAGATTTATTTCTTTCCAACCATATTCCCCAATAGTATAACAGGGGCATAACTTTGTATTATTTGACCACTTGGGTGGAACAATGCTAATACTATATCTCAAGAAGGTCCTCTCCTTGTCATTGGCATTACGGTCCTATCTTGGATGAGATTGTTAGCCATTCAAACTATGTATAGGAACAGGTGATCAATAGATGATTTACAGATTCCTATGTTGATTTTCATAAGAAACACCAGCTGGGGCCTTCTTTTTTCCTCTTACAGTGATTATCCCAAGTTGGAATTTTGTTTTTTAAGGCACGACATATAAATAGTCTGGATTTGGCATGACACTTCAGATTCCATAATTGTTTCCACCATCCCACATATTCCTTCGGGATTATGCTTGCAATGAGGTGAGAGTACCCCAATTTCTGTGTGTAGTCACCATTCAATGAGAAGGTCTAGATAAGATCATCTTCCTCTTTAGTTAAACTAATATTCTTGGCCCTTAAATTTTTAAAGTAACCAAACTAGCTTTCCTGTAGACCCTGAGGGAGGCCCAATTGTCTACCTAATAACCACCCTTGATCCCAAAGGGAAGTGAGATATGGCGCTACTACCTAATTAAGAGTGTAGATACCTTTTTCTCATAGAAATGCACTCAGATTCATAAGCGGGCGATGATCAGTGTTACTGCGAAACCATAGGTTTATTCCTACTCTAAGATGAGACTTGCCACCTATGTTCCATGCCAAACCAGATTCAATTAAAGGAAATGAAGTAACAATTACTTTCCAAATAATGGAGATATTATGCTTAAGCTTGTTGGGACTGTGAATCCATTCTTCAACTAATAATGGGAATATATACTTTCCGTAGATTGTTGAATTTCCATGATCTTGGGCCTAGGTTAGAATCGTAAAATCTCTAACGCTACCAAACCAAGAATTTCAACATGAACTACTTTGTATAGTGGAAAATATAAAGTAGTAAATCACATATGCACAAGTATACACAATTTTTAACAAATATTGTACAATAATGTACAACCCAATCTTCATTATATTAAACCAATTCTGAATAATACAATAGTCTATGATATACAAGATACAATAGCAAACTTCACTGCACAGACTCGATGTTGTATCTTGTCCTGACGGTCCTTTGCTTCCATACTGCTCACTAGCTGCCCCTTTGTCCTTCAAAGGACAACACATTGATGCTTCAGGAGGGCTGCCACCTAACACTGCTACAATTCACTTTTGCTACATGTATGCAGGTTGATCCAATCTGCTCTCTAGATATCCCTAATTCCCGAGTTCCAAACTACCAGGCTATCAGTCACCTTTTGTCGATCAAGGTGCTACACTTTGGCACCAATCTTCACCCAACCTTCAGTTCCTATTTTTCACTTCAAGATATCTTGTCTAAGGCTACTTTGGGCTATCAACACACTGCCCTCCACCAGACCAATGATGCCCAATAATTCATTGTAGATTCTGCTCCTAGGATGGACTTTTCACCTCCACAGAAAGTCCTCCAAATGGCACCTACAGGCTTCTCTTTCTATCATCCAATTAGCAAACACTGTCAATCAAGAAAGGACCAATCATACCCTTCCTTCACCATGGGAAATGTGCACTATGATGCTGAGATAACAGTCTTGGTTAGGTCTTCTTTAACTTCCCTATATGTTGTTGTAACCTCCAAATTTTTGCTCTAGGATAGGCCTAAAATCTGTGTTGTCCCTTCCTTTGAATGCGACCTCCTCTCATGAGTCTATTCCACCTTTCATCCTCCTCAAACAGGGGAAGCAACCTTGTTGTTGCTTCAGAATAGTTTTTGGCCCTACCTATGGTAAGACACAACCCTTTAAACAAGCCCACACAACCCCAACCTGTCTCTAATTCACTTGGCCTCCTCTCGACAAAACTTGGCCTCCCAGCAGTGGAAAAACAACCCTTTACTCCACCCAAATGAATTCCTCTTCTCAAGTTGTTATTTCTCCTTGACTGTGGCCCAATTTCATAGATCAATCTTTGACTTGTTTGCACTTGGATGATGAAATTGTTGAGAAATGGCAACAAGAAATTCTATTTTAAATTTTACTTGAATTAAGCTGAGAATTAAAATCGAATTCTATTCTTGTAGCACCTTGTAAATAGTTAATTAAGTTTAATTAACTTAATTAGCTTAGGAATTCGAGTTGGAAGTATTTCTGAAGTCATGTATATGTTCTTCCTAAATTTTAGGGGTCCAGTATGAGTTTAAATTGAGTTGGAAATTAGATCACTTAGTTTACTGAGTTAACTTCAGTTAAATTAGTTCTAAATTGTCTTTGGAGCTCATAAAGGACTAACAGTCAAATTGTGCACTAGTGCATTCACTAAATCTACTCCAGTTAATTGAAGATTCCCTCATGAGAAACTCATGCATGTCAGTTCAAAGAAAGACCCAGTTGAGACTAGAGTGCAAGGACAATGTACTATCAGTGGTATTATTATTGAAGTGTAAATATTATGCATGCATTGAGATTGATCCTATGTTTGGATTAAGCAGTTTTGGAAGCATGAATTCCCTTTAAATACAACTTATTCATCCTAGGACTTACGGAAGAGATTAGGAGCTTGGAGAGCTGTAGAATTGGATAAGTTTTGGCCAAGAGCTAGCTTGTGAGCTAAGAGAGTTGAGCATACATGTGCGGTATTGTTCTAGTGAGAACAAGCTTTGTATCTTCACTCATATTTATTATATATGCAATACAAATAGCGGGGTTTTGAGTAGTGGCTTTCCCCAAATACATCTTGTGTTATGCGCCATTGATTTATCTTCTTCTTGTTCATATTCTTTTTCATAGATGTATTGGCTTTCGCTGGTTGAAAGTAAAAGTAGATTCTTGTCTTTTGCTTTAGTACATTGCATGAGCTTGTGAATCTGCAGGATTTTCTACATGGTATCGGAGTTGAGAACAGTATACTAGAGGAGATTTCAAATTTTTCAGTTTTGGGTTACAGGTGAAATTCGAATTTCCAAATACATACTTCAGGATAGACAGATGGAATTTTATGGTTTGTCGCTCGAGTATGCCTTGGAAGGTAGCTAGAATTTTATAGTCTAAAAGGATAGAATGGAGGCTGTGCTAGAGGATAATAGCTTGAAGAAATTTCTTGATCAAGAAATTCCTAAGCCAGCAGCATTGAATGAAAAGAATTTGGCCGAATGGAAGAAGTGTGTGGCGAAGGCGAGGTGGATAATCCTTGAGGGAGTTAGAGACCACATTGTCTCGAGTCTCCATGGCTAGGAAACTTTGTATGCTATGTGAAAAGCATTAACAAACTTCTATCAGAACAGCAGTGACCAAAGGAAATTGGCACTAAAGGACAAACTTTAAAAAATCAAAATGGAGAAAGGCGAGACTATTCCAAAGTACTCGACCAAGTTCACTCAATGTCGTGATGAACTTGGAAGTGTTGGAATCACGATTGTCAAGGATGATATGGTGAGTCTTTCTCTTCTAGGACTCCCAAAGAGTTGGCATAGCTATCAGGACTCTATCAATGGTTGGGAGAAGCTGTCAGATTGGGAACGATTGTGGTCAGTTTTGATGCAGGAGGAGATCAGGAGGAACACCAAGGATGGATCTTCATCAAAGACTGATGATCAAGAGAATCGTGCCTTATCGATTAAGGCAAAGAAGCGGAAAGGGAAAACTTCCCATTCCAAACCAGATTCTTATCATGGAGGTAAGAAGAAATACATGATGAAAGTTAAGTGCTTTCATTGCCATGAGCTATGCCATTTTGCTACAAATTTTCCACTCAAGAAGTCCAAGAAGTCCTCAAGAGGTGCGGCGGGTGAGGCTTTGGCCTCTCAATTTGAATTAGACTTTTCCCTCATTGCATGCATGGTGTCATCAATGATGGGAAGTGTATGGTACTTAGACAGTGGAGCTTCATTCCACGTGACTGGCGACAAAGAGTTATTCGGTGACTTGGAGGAGAAATATCTCCAGATGCATATCGATATGGGTGACGATGGGAAGTATAGTGTTACTGGATTGGGCACGATTACTTTTCAGAGGGAGCATGGGGCTCCACTCACCTTGAAGAATGTTATGTATGTGCCAGGGCTGAAGAAGAACTTGGTATCCATTGTCATGCTTGAGGAAAGAGGCTATGATGTGATCTTCTCAAAACGAGAGGCGTTCCTTTGACACATAGCCACGGGTCAAGTAAAGAATATAGGGATTCAAGTGAAGAATCTATATAAGATGGAGGTAGAGGAGTGTGTTGCATTGAGCACAAAAGAAGAAAAGGTGCAGAGCCGAGACATTGGAGAGTTGTGGCATAAGCAATTGGGCCACTTGCATCATGGGGCTTTGAAGATACTACAACAAATCTCTACCGTCTTCTCGAAGGTACGTTTGAGCAAGTTGATACATGCAATGGGTGTACTTTGGGAAAATACACCAAGTCTTCCTTTCACAACAGAGACAGTCGAGCAAAGGCTATTCTATATCAAGTCCATTCAAATGTGTGTGGACCATTCTCAATAGAATCCATGGCCAAACACAGGTATTATGTTATATTTGTCGATGACTATTCTCGTAAATGCTGGATATTTTTCATGTAGAAAAAGGATTAAACTTTCACAAAGTTTTGTGAGTTTAAAGCATTGGTGGAGAAAGATTTGAGCAAGAAGTTTAAATCTCTACGAAGTGATAATGGTGGTGAGTATGTCTCAAATGAGTTTAAGAACTTCTCTGCAATGGAAGAGATTAAACAAGAGTTAACGGCACCCCATAACCCTCAGCGGAATGGGGTGACGAGAGGAAGAACATAAGCATAGTAAGGGAAGCAAGGGCAATGTTGCATGATCAAGGCCTACCACTAAACTTGTGGAATGAGGCATGTAACATAGCGGTTTATGTTCATAACCGTAGCCCACATTGGATACTTGAGGTGAAGACACTAGAGGAGGCTTAGGCTTATTCCGGTAAGAGGCCAGATGTTGGTCACTTCAGGATTTTTGGGTCATCGGTATATTTCCATGTGACCAAAGATGCACGGAAGAAGTTTGAGCCAACATCAGAGTTGGGGATATTTGTGGGGTACAATGATACACCTCACAACTATTGGGTGTACTTGTCGACCAATAGGACGATAGTGGTTCGTAATGATGTCAGATTCGATGAGGAGAAGGCCATGAGATTTTCCCTTGAGATGGAGATTGAGCTAGATGCGGATGAGGAGATTTTAGCTCCTAAGGTTGAGGAGCCTCAAATTGATGTGGAGCAACCACATGTAGAGGATTTGGGAGTGGAGACATTCACTCAAGTAGAGACTTCCAGAGAGGGAAGAAAGCGCACTAGAGAGGCTGACAGATTGTTGGATGATGCATGGGAGAATGTGGGAGCACCCACTTCTCATCACAGGCAAAGGAGGTCACCTAAGAGGTACACTGGATACATGGCTCTTATGGGCGAAGGTGTTGTGACAGATTCATCTTCCTTTAAGGAAGCAGTGCAGCAGCTGGTTTGGGTTGGTGCCATGGTGGAGCAGGATGACTCTATAGTTTATAACAGTGTTTGGAATGTGGTCCCGAGACCAGAGGACAAGTCATTGGTGAGCTCTCATTGGCTTTA
>APFE031050269.1:21874-34390 GCA_000404065.3 Pinus taeda
GGTTGATGTACTGGATTTGAACTTAGAATCTTATGGAACATAATTCTTTACTATTAAAGTGATATAACTATCCTTATGCTTACAAGAAATGATTTTATTTTTTGGTTGATGTACTGGATTTGAACTTAGAATCTTATGGAACATAATTCTTTACTATTAAAGTGATATAACTATCCTTATGGACTCTCATAAGCAATGACAATAATATATTATTTGATTTTCTTTTTATTAAACAAATCAATTAAATTGTGTTTTTTTATTATTTAAAATACATTTTTAATACATAAATAAATTTACAGTCATTAAAAATTTATAAAACATCTAAATTATACAGCATTTATATCTTAAATTTATAATTTTAACAGATCCTTTGAACATAATTATAACTAATCCTTATTACATTTGAAATATAATCTCAACATATTTTTATCAAATTTGAAACATAATTAACTTTAAAAAATAAAAATAAACGACTTAAAAAAACAACAAATTCACACATCAATTAAAAAATAAATTCACATTTTATCAAATTCGAAACATAATTAAATTTTAAAAAAACACACTAAAACTAAGAAAATAAGAATACAATAAATTCAAACATCAATCAAAAAAATAAATTCAACCCTTTTAAAAGAATAATAATAATAAAAAAAACATCAATTGACCAGGAGTATAAGTTTCCCCATAAGAAAAAAAAAATAATGAAAGAAAATGGAATGATTAAATAATTTGGTTTAATAAATACAAAAACTTTCACTGAGTCAGTGTTATCACTTTTTTTTCAAAATAATATATACATATTCCTGAGCAATGTTATGCAAAAAAAAATTCCAGAAAAATACATATTTTGATATTTAAAATAAAAATACCAAATAATTTTTAATTTTATAAATAAAAATCAAAAGCATATA
The DNA here is from genome assembly GCA_000404065.3 of Pinus taeda. Classification (NCBI taxonomy): domain Eukaryota; kingdom Viridiplantae; phylum Streptophyta; class Pinopsida; order Pinales; family Pinaceae; genus Pinus; species Pinus taeda. The sequence goes on from APFE031050269.1 coordinate 22,786, forward strand.
TATCTGGACTCCATTTAGAACTTCCAAAACTCACTTTGATTGATAATAAACATTTTATTATAATATCAAAATAAACAACTCAATAGACATTTTATCATAGCATCAAAGTATGCTTCAACCATATAAGAAAGACTCACTTTTCACATTACATTACATACAAATCAAATATATTAAACGACTGGTTTTATTCACTAAAAACACAGCGCCGACATGGACCTCTGAACAGACCTTCCTCATTGCTGGTCTGTAAACAAGGGGCCCCTTTGTCTTCTTTCATTCAATCTGTCATCAAGGGAGATCTACAGAGAGGACAGCTCTCCTGCTGCTGGACATCAAGCCATTTCATCAAACAGATTTCATGGTAAATGTGACAGCAATTAGTGAGCAGCAGGACTTTGTCGTCCATGCGAAACTCGCTCAAGCAAACAGCACAGACAGCGTCTTCGTTTACAAGCTCATCTCCCACTTCCTCTCGTATCACACCAAACATTTCAAGCCGAAGTGCTCGGCGCTGATCCTCCTCAACCATAACGACAGGACCAGACGTTGCACCATTGTCTGCCCACCCAACAGCTTCAGCGAGTTCCTTGAGAAACCCAAGAACGCGGTAGAACGAATGCCTTACATATCCTGCCAAAAAGGCTGCGTGCAGCAGAGGCTTAGGGACTCTGATATGATACAGAGGAGCTGCCATGATCACAATTATCCTGATTTTAGAGACACTTCGATTGATTCATAAACCATCTATATTTCTATGACTCACTATATCACCGCCATTTCAACGAAATTTTGTGGGTGAAAAAGATGTGCGACCAAACTATCTAACTTGTTACAGAGTACAACCATGTAGGTTGTACCATTGGAAGTGCTTTCAGAGTCTTAATGCCAGCAATCTGTGACTGAACAACAACCATCCATTGGAAGTGCTTTCAACAACAAGTAATCGTCATTAAAATAAAAGAAATATTGAATTATATTAAGCACCATGTAATTAATGGATTTTCATCAAAATAGTATTTTATTTTAATTTTATTCAAAATAATAATAATTAAGTAGTATTTTATTTCCATCATATTTTTTAAATATCATTTTAATCTAATGCAATAAACAAAACCAATTATTTAAGCCCATTATTTATTGTTATTTAAAGCATGATATTTAATATTTACCATTAAGTTTTTTTATTTTTTAAGATTGATATATTTTGATGTCCTTAACAAACATAATCCAATAATTCATGTGTCTTAACAAACATAGTCCAATACTTTATACTGTGAGAAGGGTTAAGTATACTAACATAGTACAATAATTCATAATTTGAGAAAGGTTAAGTATATTTTAATTTAGGAGATTTGATTCTTGTCCAACTATGGATTTATTGAAATCATAAATAAGTATATTATTTTTTTAAATTGATTTTTTGACAAATATTTATTGAAATAATTAAATACAATGTACAAATATATATTTAAATTATAAATTTATCTAAAATAATTTTATAGTTTTCATATTAATAGTTAGATAATTTATTTACTAATTTAATATAATAAAATAAATATATTATTTTTTAAATATATATTTGTGAATTTTACCTTAATAACTTAATTAATAATCTTCTAATTAACAATCCTCACTAAAAATCGAGTATTTGATTTCCAACTAATTGATACAATCATTTTCAAAAATGGTGCTTTACTTAACTTTCGCCTAAAAGCGTGCCCACAATTATTTCATGTATCTGAACTCTATACATCATCCAGGACTAAATGCGTAACGTTCACTTTCATTTCATATATACGGGAGCCTCCATCCAATCCAAACCCATACTATTTAAGATTGTAAGAATTGTGAGGTTGTTGGACTTTAATTTCGAAAACATTTTGCATGTTCCAGACGGTGGCCTTTCAAGATTGACCTTTATTAATCAACAACAAACATTTTGTGTTGCAGAGAGTACCTCTATAATGAAACAACTAGCATTCCTGAGAAGCGAGAAGTGAATGTCCAAGTCAATCAGGACCATTATTAGATGATTATATATAATTAATAATTATTTTAGGTATAAGGAAAAGCAGTAGTAGTTAAGTAGTAGTTATGTTGTGTGGTTTATAAATAGAAAATTATATTTTTAAATAAATATATATTAAAGTAGTTATATAAATTAAATAGTTGGTAAAGTAGATAATTTGTTATTCCATAATAAGCATCAAAACCTTATTTTCATGAATATATTTTATATTGTTAATCAAAAATTAATGAAATTATAATTTTATTTTAAATTATTGTTATGGTATATATATATAAAACAACATATAACAAAATCTTTAATTATGGAGATTCAACACATTTTATCATGGAGATTCTCAATATGTAAATAGGCTTGTTACAATATCATGATACATTTTTTTATTTAATCAATTTAATTAAAAAGACATAACTATTTTTGAGACAAATCTCAACCTTTGATAGGTGACTACTACTATAAATATTTTATGGAATTCCAAAATAAATATGTCTAACAATATAATGAAAAATAAAATAATATAAAAAAAAACATGGTTTGAAGAAAAAAAACATCATCACTAAAAAATTAGAAAATTTGATTTTAAAAATGAATTTTGCCAATAATTTTCTAATAACTAAATATCCATTAATTTTAATATACTCAATGCAAATCGTCTCCATAAAAAATCGTATCTATAAAAAAAAATCATTGTATGTCGTGAAGCTTATATTTTGCTACACCTAATAAAGAAAGTATGTGGTTGACTATTACTATTATTGAGGACAACCAAATTAATAGCTAAACATTAAAACACTAAATCTGCAAATAGACATAAATATCACAAGAAGCTATGGGTGGGCAATGCTTTAAAGTTAGTAATTTAATATTTTTAGTTAGACACATAAGAATGGGAGTTGGACTTCAAACTCTCGTGAGATCACAAAAACATAACCCTCTATATAAACATTAAGCATAGTTATTATGGACAAGATCTTTACATGTTAAAGGAAATTGGAATTAGTATTCTTTCATTAATTTATAGTTATTATAATAGTTATCTAAATTAATATAATAGTTATCATTTATTATAAAGGTATATGTTTAAATACATAATTAATGAAAATATATTAAATAATGGACGAATAAAAAGAAATGATATAATCTGGTTTTGTGGTCGTAGACTCACTATAGTACTAACGATAAAATTACCAACGTGGTTTACTTTAATATGATCAATAAGATCAAGTGCAAACCTTAATGTTTAATGAACATATTATTTTTGCAAAATTATGAAACAATGCACATATAATAAATCTTGAAATATTGAGCATGGTCTACACAAATGTCGACATTTTTCATAGAAATAGCTCTAACCCTCAAGTATATTAATTTGTGTATATATGGGAATAAGTGTGTAACACACCCTTTCCTAACCCATCAAAACATAGGTTACAAAGAGGTGGTTACTATGCTGACCTAAGATCCATGGTAGCATTATGAAAATGGGGTCTAAAAAATTTAATCATTTTCAACTTCCATAAAACTTCAAACAAGTGACAACAATGTGTTTGTCTCATCGAGACGATTCTGGTGATAGAAATTTTGTCTCAATCGGACCTCCAAATTGGAAGTTATGGCCATTTAAAAATTGGCTAATTAGTTAGTGCCACATGGCACCCACGTGGATGTTTGAGTTAGCCTCTCACTGCAATATGAATCAATGCACAACCTCTCATACAAACCCTGTTGTCAATTGTACAAATTCATAACAGTGTCACTATTCTAAATTGAGATTGGTGTGATGATGGAGCTCACTCTCGAGACTCAACTTATTAATGTTATTAACACATTAGATAGACTAATAGTTGTTTCTAACTATAATAAATAGCATACACTTCAGGCCAACCTTCTCAGGCACAAGTCTACAAAGAGTAACATAACTCGGATTTTATTGTTATTACCACAGTGCCAAGAAACCTATAGTGGAGTGGTTATCAATGAGGGAATAGATCTCATCAAGTATATGGAAAATATTAGTCCAAGAACGTGAAATCAAGTTATCAAGATTAAGAGACAGTCTCAACAACATATTAGTTAGACATGTAAACAATAAAATTTAAGACCATACTTTATTCATCTATAGCATCAATTCAAGTCAGAAATGAAAACATATTTTATTTGTCAATAAGATCATAAGAAAGACTTATCTCCATGGCTATTAGGAAACTGAGTCTAGGAAAACAACTCTCCACCCAACCATAAACAAGTTGCAGCGAATCCTTACTCACAGTTGTCACCCCCGAGCTGAATTCCCAAGAATGAGATGGTTTTCTCAAGGGATTGAATACCAACTATTGGTTATAATAGGGACTCCAAAGGTCCTATAGCCTCCACCCCCCAACCAAATCGATGTTAACAAGATACACATGGAATCTAGAAGCATGTTGCCTCAACCATTCAACGTTTCAATAGCGAATCAACCTAGGGGATCCAGAGGCTTCACCTCCATCCTACAACACAATAGTTCCACCCATTGATGGGAATCCAAAACCCACTGCCAAACATGGATGAAACAAGCACGGGATACCTATGAAATTTCCCTTGCGAGGAATCCAAGGACTAAGGCTCCACCCGAGGCAGTCAAGGGAATCTAGAGATGCCCATCTCCACCCTTCATCCCCAGGGCATCCATAGACTTATCCTCACCTGAAGGAACTTTTTCTCGTGCGCTTATTTCTCAACCGAGTTGTCGACCTTCTATGATTGTTGTATACATGCTAGAACTCCTCCACACTAAAAATGTCCTCAAAAATGCCTCTAGACTAGGGATGCGCACCGATTTACTCAATTGTCCAAAGTGGTGGCCTCTTTTCCTCACGATGGTCTTGTTCTATCTTTTTCGTGCCTCTCTTTTGTGTGCTTGTTGTTCTCTATCTGAACTCGTTGCCTCCTTTTTTCATTCGAATGATCTCCTTTACTTTCCTGAGTGTGGAGTGTGTTCTCATCTCCTTGAGGCAATGCTCCCCTGTAATCATTGACACCCTTTTTTCCAACTGCCTACTCATCCTATAACTCATTAATTTTCGTCCTTTTTCTCGCTTACTAATTTTTTCAAGCAACCATGGCCGGCATCCTTTTTCTACTACACCATTTAATCCAGAACACCAGTTATTTAAGAACATACCAACCAACCTTCAATGGTTTCCATGAAGCTGTCCATATTTTCATACTACAGGGAAACTATATTTCCTAAGCAAGTAACCATCCTCAATCCTTCAAATTTGTGTCCCTTACTCGGCCCATTTTAATTTGAAAATAAAAAATACATGAAAATATTGACCTGGAATTCATAAGAAAAACTATAACCATCTACAACACAAAAGACATGTTGAAAAACAAACATACTACTTCATGGAGATTTATATACATAGCTCTATACATGATTTACAATTATACATATATACATTTGTTTCAACTGGCTAACAAAAAAGGATATGATGCCTACACAGTATCATCCATTTCCAAAGTGGCTTCCTTGGGCCCAAAGTGCCTCCATTTCACTTTGAATTTCTCTATTGCTTGATTCCGAAGTGTGAGGCTCCTCCAGTATAGAATGCATAGAGGTTTTGGTTGGATCTCTCACTTTAGTTCCCCCTGCAACACAGACCAATCAATCACATGATTAGAATCTTGTACATCCCTTTAAGTAAAGAAACATGGAAAAATTCATGGACTTTTACTAATGGAGGTAAGGCTAGTTTATAGGCTACTCGTCCAATTCTTTCAAGTATCTCAGAAGGACCACAAAACCATGGTGCTAACTTGGCACATGACCCAATCTTTAAGGAACTTTTCTCAGGTCTAACTCTCAAATAAATGTGTTCCCCAACTTGGAACTCTTTATGCACCCTATGTTGATTTGCATAGATTTTCTACCTATCATGTGTCACCTTTAAATTATGCTTGATGACTTGTATTTTTTGCTCCATCTCTTTTAGCATATCAGGCCCAATAAGGACCCTATTCACTAGATCACTCCAACTAATAGGAGTATTGTAACTCCTTCTATAAAGTGCCTCAAATGGGCTCATATTTAGAGATTCTTGGTACCCATTTTTGTATGCAAAATAAACAAGTGGAAGATATTCTTCCCACTTCTTGGGCTAGCGCATCACATACATCCTTAACATGTCTTCAAGGATTATATTTTTCCTCTCTATTTTCCCATCCGTCTTTGGATAATAAGTTGTACTAAAGGTCAATGTTGTCCCCAAGCCTGCAAATAGTTCCTTCCAAAACCTTGAAGTGAACTTAGCATCTCTATCTGAAATTATATTCTTAGGAAATCCATGCAACCTCAAATTATCCTTTATGAAGATTTGAGACCTCACTAACTGAATTGGTGGACTTAACTGCTACAAAATGAGCCACCTTGCTCAACTTGTCAATTACCACCTAATTGCATCATGTTGTTAAAAGGTTCTTAGCAAATCAATAATGAAATCCATGGATATCACCTCCCACTTCCATTTTGGAATGGGGATGGGCTGCAATAAACTTGTTGGATGTTTACATTCGACCCTCACCTGTAAGCATTATATGCACTTAGCAATAAAATCGGCCACTTCTATTTTCAAATTATGCCAATAATAAAACTTTTTGATGGCCATGAGGGTCTTTGGTATCCCATATGATCAAAATATGTCTTAACATGGAACTATTTCATTATGATTCTCTTTAAACTTTCAGTGTTTGGAACGTATATTATGTTCTTGAATCTAACTAAGCTATCATTTGTGAGATGATATTCCTCATCTTCACCATCTTTCTAGAGTTTTTCTTTCATTTGTTGATATTTCTCATCATGTTGCCTTGACCTTTTCTCTTGTTCTACTAGGTTTAATACATAAGAATTTATGTCTTCCAGGTGACTTAATTGAATCCTCCTACTGAGTGCATCAACGACCCTATTCTCTTTTCCATTGATGTACTTGAATTCAAATTCTAACTTGCTAAGTATATCCAATTGCCTAGCTTGTCTTGCATTCAGCTTAGGTTAGTCGAACAAATACTTAAGTCCTCCATGATCTGTCATGAGTGTGAATATCCTGTCGAGGAGGTAGTGCCTCCACCTTTTCAATGTGTGGATAATGGCAACTAATTCCAAGATATGAGTTACATAGTTTTCCTCATGCTCATTTAATTTGTGTGACCCATACTAAACTACTTGTCCTCTTACATCAAGACTCCATCGAGTCCCTCCTTATAGGCATCTGTACAAACCACAAAATATTTGTATGGATTTGCAATCCTCAACATGGGTGCATTAGTGAGCAACTACTTCAATTGTTCAAAGCTTATTGCACATTCAGTTTTCCACTCAAATTTCTTTCCTTTCCTCTATAGGGAAGTGATAGGGTGGCATATCTTGGAGAAGTTTCTGATGAACCTCCTATAGTATCCTACCAACCCCATGAATGATCTAATCTCATTTACATTCTTCATTGTTTTCCACTCCATTATGGCCTTAATATTTTCCATATCAACTGATATCCTCCTTGGAGACGATGTGCCCCAAATAGTGTATGTGACTAGAAAAATTCACACTTACTAATATTTTCATAAATATTGTGTTCCCTTAGCAACTATGGCACTATAGCTAGGTGATTTTCATGTTCTTCTTCATTCCTTGAGTACACCAATATATCATCAATGAAAACAATCACAAATTTGTCCAAGCAGGGACACAACGCATTGTTCATTAAACACATGAATGTGGCAAGGGCATTATTAAGCCCAAAAGGTACTACCACAAACTCATAGTCCCCATATCCGATCCAGAATGTGGTCTTACAGATATGTTCTTCCTTGATGCGCAATTGATGATACCCCAACTTCAAATCGATCTTTGGAGAAAATTGTTGCTCCCCTAAACTGGTCAAATAAATCATCAATCTATTGCGATGGATACATGTTATTTATGGTCACTTTGTTTTATTATTTGTAGTCAATGTTGAGTTTGAGTGCACCATATTTCTTCTTCATGAACAGGAGTGGGGCTCCCCATGGAGATGAACTTGGCCTTATGTAGCCTTTATCAAGCATATCCTTGCACTGTAATATTCACTCAAGAAGGTCAAGCATACTCGTCATGTATGGTTCCTTGGACGCTGGTGTTGCTCCACGCATCAATTCGATAGAGAAATCGACTTCTCTGTCAAGAGGTAATCTAGGAACATCTACTAGAAATACATCTTTGTATTGTTGCAACACGAGATATCTTTTCAGTATCTCATTCTCCTCTTCTTTAACGTTGTCAATGGATTTTACATTGTCAGAGATTTTCACAAAAAATAAATGGCATCCCTTCTGACAGTTGTGTTTGGCTTGCATGGGAAGTAGGCTTTCCCTTGCCCTATAGTATTCTTCTTTCTCCATGCTCATCTAGGCACTCAATTTCTTTGTCAAAACAGTCAACTTTTGTCCTATGTGCATACATCCAATACGTGCCCAACAACATGTTGTATTCACCCAATGGTATAAAATTCAAATGTATTATCGTTAGCAGAGTGTTTTGCTAAAATGCACATAATGTCACCCAGTTATAGACCCCTCTTGAATGGTTGTGACGTATTCAATTTTGACCCCTGTCTTCGATATGGTGGCATTTTAAGATAGATTTTTATTAATGGAGCATGAACATGTTATGTGTTGTAGAGAGTACCTTCAATGTATGGATTATTATAATCAAATAACTAGCATTTAATGCGTGAAGGGAATGCAGAAGTGAACAAGGATGATAGGTTGTTTTACAAATTAGAAGTATATTGGCTCAAATGGTTAAATATTATTAAAGTTTTTTCTCTGTACTATTCATAATAATAATAATAATTACCCCATATGCAAAGGAAGTAGTTATATAAATTAAATAGATAGTAAAGTTTATGACTAATCCATAATAACCATCTAAATATTTACTTCATGATATATATCACAGTGCCAAATTAAACTATCCTAGATCCATCTTAATGCTAGATCTATTAAACATCAAATATTTTGAGGTGAAAACCTCTTTTTTGAGTGCAAAACTTGAGGAAAGTTTTGCACCTCAAGATATTTGATCTCTCTTGACACTTGATAAATCTGGTGTTAAGATAGATCAAGGATGGTTTCAATTGTGTGCGGCCATAGAAAATTTGTTGAACGTCTAATTTTTTTCATCATTTTAAATATGCTACTTATGTCTAAGATTAAGCTAGTGATTTTAGTTTTAAATTTGCTCAGTTAACTTAGTTTTTTTAGATGATAGAGATTCTTAATAACTTGAATAGTGAAAAATAATAAATACAATGTAACAATGTTGAATGATAAAAAATGTGAAAAATAAGAATGTATTCAATTACAAATAGTCTTCATTTCGATCAATATCAAACTATTTTATTTTACTATTCTTATTGAAACACGTGTTAGTTTTGCCATATTTTCATATGGATCATATGAAAAGGGTACTTGAAATAGTATACCATTCAAATCTTACCTCAAGCTATTGTAGTAAATGACATACCTTGTCTCTCTCACTCTCCAATATTAATAGTAACTTTCTCCCAAGTCAATCATTGTGACTTATGGATTGTTAAACCCAAGTAAGTTTCAGTGGTAGTTGTTTTCTATTACCTTGTTTGAATGCAAAGTGACTAACAATGTTGAATGATGGAAAATGGAAATAATAAGAATGTAGTCAAATACAAATGGTTTATAGTTTCAAGAAGCAAACATTTCATGTAAGCAAATATTTTATTTAAGATGAAAATTCAAGTATTTTATTTATGGTTGATATACTATAACACATAAATCAATGCACATCCTCAATAATTTTGTTGTTCTTACACTAAAAATTAATGCAAAATTAATCTACTTACTTTGAAATTGATGTGCATCATGCATCTAGTTACATTAAATAAAAAGTCAACATCTACACTGAAATCAATGCATCTAGTGCAAGAAATCAAATAGTATAACAAATCATCTACGTTGAAATCAATGCATCAACAACGATCAAATAGGACTAAAAATCAGCATCTATGTTGAAATCAATATATCTAGTGCAAGAAATCAAATAAAATTAGAAATAAACATCTACATTTGTTGGCATTATGATACAGATGTTGTCCTTGATGGCAACTGACTCAGATGACAAATCCTAGTGCAACAGATCAATAGCAAAGAATTAATGATCAAAGAGAGGTATACGCAGGTTAAACTTGACAAAGAAGCATATACACGTAGGTTAATAGACCAAAAGGAGCGTATAACGTAAACACACACTTTCACAGAAGGAAAGGCACGTATATCTTGGAAAACTAAGTTTTGGTCCAAGGTATTTGGTCCATGGTATTTTGATCCATAGTATTGGTCCAAGGTATATGGTCCGAGGTATTAACCCCAGGTATTTGGTCCAAGGTATTGGTCCTAAGTAGTTTTGGACCATGGTATTGAGAAAGGCCTAAAACTATAAAAGGAGGAGAAGATCATTAGGCTTGGTGTGCAAGTATTGAATATCTGATGAAGTATGAGATCCAGTATGTAGGTTATGGGTTTCTGATTCTTTTCTTGATATGAACTAAGGATGCAGCTATGTGGATGATGATGAATGATGGATCGGGATCTTAAGGCATGCAATGTAATATCGTTATGTGGTTTGATCATGGATAGACTAGATCTGAACACTGATGCATGTTTTATTCTGCAAATGTTATGATCTGGGTATGACTGAATATTGAAGTAGTTGTGAAGTTTATAAATTAGTATTTGCAAATCTGTATGCAGGTTCACTTTGGTAAAAGCACCTATACACACTGGTTCATTTCATTAGAGTAGTGTATACATTATGAAATATGATATCTGAATTTACAGATGGTTCTAGTGGTTGTTGCAGAGTTCTAGGTTCTGCTTTATGTTCTGGTAGCTATGTTTTGATGACTGGTCTTCAGTGATTCAGTTGTGGGTGATTCAGAGATTGATTGGTTAATGCAATAGTTGGGTTGAAGTGGTGATTGATTTTGAGCTTCAATGTTGTTGATGGGTCCAGTATGAAAATTGGATGAAACATGGCCTTCATATTATGGTGTTGTGTTCCAAGAGTATCCAGTCTGAAAATTTATGAAACATGGTCCCTGGAAGAAGAGTGAAGGTTGGAGCCTTTCAGTAGGTCAGTGCCTACATACTGGTAAACATATCGGCCAGTACAAGAGCTAGGGGGTTGGAGCTCCCTTCCAATAGAAGATGGAAAATGAGAGAGGGTTGTAGTCTTCTGTAGGTCGGCGCCTACGTACTAGTAAATATATCGGCTAGTACAAGAGCTAGGGTGTTGTAGCTCCCTTCCAGTAGAAGCTAGAGAATGAGAGAAGGTTGTAGCCTTCTGCAGGTGGGTGCCTACGTACTAGTATGAGTTTGCACTAGTACAAGATTGTAAACAGGTTTTTCTTATATTAAAGGAAGACAGCAGGAGGTGGTTTTTGTCCTGCATTGGGTTTCCACCTTATATCTTGGTGTTCATGTGTGTGATGATATGTTCTATTTTTACTGCACCTGGTTATTGTT
>APFE031050269.1:35685-46247 GCA_000404065.3 Pinus taeda
TCCTTCTCCCTCTCCCTCCCTCTCCCTCTCCCCCTCCAACTCCTTCTCCCTCTCCCTCCCTCTTTTATTTTGTCTATCAATTCCTCTCTCTCTTCATTTCTCTCTCTCCATTTCTCTCCCACCTCCCTCTCTCTCCCCTCCATCCCCCACATCTCTCTCTCTACCTTCCAACTATGTCACTATCTCCCTTCCTCTCTCCTTCTCTCTATCCATCTCTCTTTACCCTTTGTCTTTGTTTTTGTCTCTTTCTCCTAGATCGAATAGAAGGATTTTAAGAATTTATTAAGATTAAATATATTATGGTGCAAACATGTCACCCCAAGATATAATAATGATTAGATATTGTTTCTAGAAATAAATAATTTACCCACAGATTAGGAGGAAATAAATTTATCTATATTACCGACTAAAATATAGATCTATTTTCAAAAAAAAAAAATTAACCACGGATGTTTATAGCATTTTTTTATGTTATAAAATAAGAAAATATTTTCTATATTATTAAATGTTATTGTTGGTGATAGAATGTAATTTTCTTAAAATTATAATAAAAAAATGAAGTTCCAAATTTATTGTAAGAATTTAATAAACTTTAAAATGTGTTCAAATTATTTATCATCTAATAGATGTTTGTCAACATGTGTGGGTCCCAATAGGAAAGGTGGAAGTGTGCAGGACCAAGACTCCACTAGGCTAAAAATATGAGTGACCCATATCCCACTTTGTTTAAGATATTTAAAATATAAGAAACTGTGATTATAAAAAGATATTGGTACTCTCCAAAATATTAGTCGCTTGTAATTATCTCTTCTTTCAAATTAAAAGTATAAGATAAATTACATTCTAAATATATGTGTAAAGGATAAAAAAATTTCAGAAGAAAAAAACTTTGGTTTATATAATGTACCAGTACATTTTTCAACAAAATATGCTTCCATGATGGCTTATGTATTGGAAAAAGATCTCCCAAAAAGATTCTAGAGGATAAAATATAAGCATAGTAGCATAACATCATCATAGATAGCTAGAAACTGACTACAAGCATCAAAATTACATCCATTAAAGTCTTTTAAAAAGGGATTTTTCCAACAGGACAACATCTAATCGAAAGAGACAAATAATGAAACAAAAGATAGGGAAGCGAGATAGAGCCTCATATCTGATGATGTCGTACTTCATGTGAATATAGTGCAAATGTCCAACATCATCTGATAAACCTTTCTTGGATAGACAGTCTGCAATCACATTAGATTCTCGATTGATGTGCTAGAAAGTGATCAACGAGAAAGACCACCTCAGAAGTTGTATCTGGGATATCCAACCAGTGAGGTGATGGGGATAAAAAAAATTAGTGGCTGACATACCATTAATAAGGACTTGTGAATCCCAATAGACATCTAAAGTATCAATCAACAATCTTCTAGAAAACTAGATAAGTCCCCAAAGGGCCAGGACTTCTTCCCTCGTATTAGTGTCGGAGCCTCCATTCCAAGAGATCTTATAATGTCAACAACCATCCACCCTTAGCCACACTCCACAACCAAAATTACCTCTCTGAGCAAAACCATCAAAAAAACCAGCTGGGTATAGTATGAGATGAGGAATGAACATGTGTGATAGATCCTTGACTTTCTTAGAGGGGTTTTTTTATAGTCTCCACCCACAATAATATGTTATGAACAATTGCTTGTATGTTAATCTGCAACCCTTCAAAAATATGTCCATTCCTGGCTCTCCAAATTTCCCAGAAAATATAAAGAGGTGTCGCTTGAAATTTTCCTCCACGCTCAATCCACCATCGAATACATTGCTCAATATTCAGAAATCTCCTGCAAGGAATGTTCAGGGAAAGGAATATATTGTTCCAAAATAGTATAGCAGTAGGGTATTCTTGAAAAAGATGAACATTAGTCTCATTTGATTCGATGTAAAGAGGGCATCTACCAGGCCCACTAAAAGCCCTCTTAAACAAATTTTCTCAAGTATGATTTTTGTTCTATGAGACTAGCCATGCACAAAGGATAATCTTAATAGGAACATCTAATTTCCAGACTTTGTAGAACCAACAAGGATGGTTAAGAGCTAGAATAGAGAAGATATATACATGTATGTGTCTGCAACCTCCACCATGTTTGACCGCAACTTTCCATACCAAGTGATGTGGTCCCCCCACCCCAATTATATAGAGACCAACATTCTGAGAATCTGTGTGTAAGACTACCATTATATAGCTTGGAGACCATCTAGACCAACCTCCCTAACTGATTTCCAGACTGGAAAAATTCCATACCATCAAGAAATAGCTTGATCCAAATGAAAAATTCCTCTAGGGTGTAATTTCCTCAAAGTATACTTAGATAGCGAATGTGCACCTTACACGCCCTGAATACTATCAATGCCAATGATGATACGATTCCCTTTTCCAAAAGACCAAATAATTCTCTAAAGAAAAATGTCTTTCACTTTACTAAAGAAATTCCAAATGTAAGAGCCAAATTTTATCCCAATATGCCCAATTCTGATCCAATCCTCAACCTCTTTGTTACAAAGATATTTGCCAATAATGATATCCCGCTAGATACCCTCCCTAAAATGGTCGCGCCATAGAGATTTGATAATAAAATCTCATCCAAAAATTCTAACATCTAAAATTCTCCAGCCCTCAAATTCCTTTGTAATGGAGATCTTATCCCATTTAATGAGATGAAATTTTTAGTTTTTGTTTGATCCCGATGAAATGAAGTGTGCCATGTAAATTTTGATTTTCTTAATAATGATCAAAGGGAGTATATAAAGATGCATCCAATACACTGCCAACTATTGTAGCACAGTGTGTGTTAAAATGTATCTACCACCAAGGGTCAACTAAGGTGTGCCCACCTATTGAGCTTGTGACAAAATTTATCTAGAATTCATATCCAATCTTCACACCTATAGTTTCTTGGCTTGAGTCTAAAACCAAGGTAATTGAAACCATCACTTAAGGGCCAAGAGCAATAATTAAAAATCTGAATGATGCTTTTAATATCTTCATGTTTGCTAAAAGAGTGCAAAATGAAGGATTTGTCATCATTTTCCATCATAACTGAGGCCTCTCTGAAACGTTTCAAAATATCATGGAGCACCATTGGTTGAGTACTGAACACCAATCCAAAAGTGAGGATGTCATCAACAAAAAAACTGAGTGATATCAATACCGTTTCCCAACCGGATACCATTGAAAAGGCCAGCTGATTGAGTCGCATTAATCTTGATACTAAGGTTATCCATCACTAGGATAAATAATAAGAGTATAAGGAAACAACCATGCCGCATCCCCCTTCGAGCTTTGAAAAAAATGGAAGGGTACCCATTGACCAATACAACAAAGTGAACATTTGACACACTGTCCATAATCCATTCTATATTATGAACAATGAGCCAATATTCGTCAAGATGCGGTGCAAGAAAGAACAATCAACACAACCATATGCCTTCTTTAGGTCCACTTTCATAACCAAATCCTGCAACTTTTTGGAGTGAATAGAATGAATAGTTTCTTGAGCTATGGCCACAACATCATGGATCAATCAGTTATGCAAGAAACTGAATTGTTCCTAGGATATGAACACCAAGACAATACCCTTCAAGTTCTCCATAATTATTTTGGATATGAGATTATGTGATATTACAAAGAGAGATGGGTTGAAAATCAAGAAAAGTAGTGGAGATCGAAACTTTCAGAATCAACAAAACAAAGGAGGAATTAATGGAGCCAGAGACATAACCAGAGACCCTCGATTCCTCAACTAAGTTCACTAGGTCCATACCCACCAAGTAAAAAAAAATGTATAAAAAAGCCCACAGTCCAGCCATTTGGGCCCAAACATTTTTCTTTAGCAAAGGACTTCAGCACCCGAAGTACTTCATCAATAGTGTTCAGTCGGTAAAGTGCTTCATTTGGTTCCTCGTTGAACATGAGGGGATAATCCATCCTACCCTAGATTTGATCATCAATGTTGACTATGTGACAATCTTGGAAGAAGGTATAGTGAACTACTTCCTTTTGAATATCCTTAGTATAATATACCAATTCCCCATTCCTCCCCTGGATCTACCAAATAGTGTTAACATTCTTCCTATGATTAGCATATTTATGAAAATACTTAGTGTTCCTATCTCTCTCCCAAAACTATAGTGCTTTTCTCTTCAATCTCCAAGTAGTCTCTTGTATTTGGAGGATCTATCTTTTCCTATTTTCCAGATCCTTGAGCCTATCCCACATGTGCTTAGAACGGACTCACTGATCCAAAATGTGGCATAGATCTGCTATATTTTGAATGATAGCCTTTATTCCTAGGGAAAGGGCCCTGTTTTTTTTTCTTTCCCAAGATATGACCTAGCTCTTTAGAGTTTGTAGTTTTCCCGAGAAATAACTCATCGGGGAAAGATCATCCTCTCGCTTATATGATTTCCAGGAATGATAAACCAGCCCATTGAACTCCTCATCCTCCAACCACATTCTGCTAAATTTAAAAGGGATGCCCAAACAAAAAATTTGCGTCTATCATTCAAGGACAATAGGAAAATGATCTGAAATATAGGTCCTCACAACCCATGATCTCATATTTCCCAAACTCTCCACAAGGTTCTCATGTAACCACGCGAATCAACGACTACCATGTACCAATCAGGAAATATATTGCAGAAGTAAGAGTAAACATTATTAGAAAAAACCATGGTTTCTTGTAACACAATCATGAAAGGGTGGATCAAGCCAAAAATATGTTTGAGGAATAAAGGTTTAAAGTGCTCCCCCAGGCCACACATGTTCAGTGAGAGGCAATTCATCATGAAGCCAAAAATACGAGCATGTCTGCTCCAAGGGCTGGAGAGTATACAACAGCAATGGGAATATCACAAATTTCATCAATATCCAAGAAATGAAGTGACTTCACGAACGAACCAGGTTTAAGATGGCGTGAACCCCTCCCGCCCTTTCTATGAACTGTGATATTGCAAGTAAAGTTGGGGCAGATTAGCAGGGGGGAATATGTGACGGGCCTTTTTGTATAGATAAGGTCGACATATCCATGGTTGGACTGACCATAAGGAATTCAATGTCACTACCAATAGAGTTATGAGGGGAATAGTTTGAGGTCGATCCCTGTTGGGTCTTGAAATTGTCATTCATTTTAATTACACTTTCACTATTATGTCCTTTATATCACCTCCATTTCACTACTATGTCACTACGTACATCCCACTTTCATTATCATTGGGCCACATTTATGCTTTTCCAAAATTTATTAATTCTTAGCCTTTTTAAGTGAATTTGTGGCTAAAAATTAGAAAATAATGTGCATATGCTTATACCTAACAAGTGGGTTGAGATTGTTGACATGTGTAGGTTAAAAGGTGGCTTCTAGAAGACCTTTATGTGGCACTTTAAGGCCAAATTCGAATTTGAGTGGAGAGAATCATGGGATCTTGAGGATATGTGTCACATCTCCTAATTGTATTGAAACTCTAAGAAGACATGTGTCTTTTTAGTTGCTATTGTGATTAGGACTCTAGAGGTAGAGGGACAGATTCATCGGCTCTCATTAATGAGATGGCTTCTTATCTTTTTGTATAAATAGGAGATCTCTCTCCTTCATTTGTTAGGTTTTTAGTTCTTAAGCTTGTAGCTTTTTGGTAGCTCTTTAGCTTGGAGTTTGTAGTTCTTCCTTGATGACTTTGGAAAGCTTTGGAGAGCTTTGTTGTAATTTGTAATTTTGAAGAATTTGAATAAAGCTTTGATGTTCTCAACATGGAAGGAGATGTGAAGTAGATGTCATGGAGCATATTAGAATGTAAGGTAGAGTAGATTTTATTTTATATTTTTTGATTGATTTCATTTCAAGTATGTCATTTTATTGCTTTCAAGTTTGATAGTTTAGATTTCTCGTTCATCCAAGTGTGTTCAACCATTTGATTGTAGATTAGTTTTTCTTTACATGTTCTTGTATTTTCTTATTAGATCATTCTCTCATGCTATATGATGATGTTTCCGGAGCCTTTAGTTGATAACTAATTTGCAAGTAGTTGTTGGAAAATGGCGAAACATTATGATTATGGATGGGAAAGTTAGATAGTTTAATGTCATTCTCTCATGCTATATGATGATATTTCCAGAGCCTTTAGTTGATAACTAATTTGCAAGTATTTTTTCGCGAAATTGGTGAAATGTTATGATTATAGGTGAGATTATTGACTTGTCTTTAATTAGTTTAAAAGCAGTTTCAAGTTTTACTTTTTCCTTTAGTTTAATTGCAGTAGTTTTATTTTTGCTTTCTTGGATTTCATTTAGCTGTTATCATTTTTGTTGTCATGTCATAGATATTTTTCCGGCTTAGATTAATCTAACTATTCAAAGTTTTGATTTGTTTCATTTTCACATTTCTTTACAAATTAGATTCTAACATAAGAAACAAAACCCCAAAAACAATATAAACTATAAAACAACAAAGTAAGAAAAAGGGTTAACTAAGCACATTTGGTGCACCACACTTCATCAGTTTATGATACCCGGATTGATAATTTATGTAGTGCAATTTAGGACACTAAATTGACTAAACAGTCCTAAAGGCATGGGGGGAGAGGAAATATTGAGTGCAAAGAGTGAGGAATTAATACGAGTGATACTATGTACAGGGGCTATGATAGGGTGGCGTAGTATCAAAGGTATATCTAAGGTACGAGGGTGATGGAGAAACCTAAGGAGGGGGAGTTGTAGAAGGGGGGAGGGGAGAAACCTAGGGAGGGGGCAGTGGAATAAGATGGAGGGAGGTAGTAACAGAAGGTGGAAATAATTAAATCACCATCAGCCCAAGTGAGTGAGCCCCAACCTCTCGAGGGGATGATATAGGAGCAGGAGAAAGTCGTAAATAGGTGGAGGGATAAGAAGTATAAATATCAAAAATTAAAGGAGATTTATGAAGGAAAATTTAGTACTTGACATCAGCAGAGGATTAGAATTGTCAACAAGTTTGCATCCACATCTTAGACTACCCCATCACCTATAAACACCACCATGAGAATGTCTTCGAGGGAAATTATCCATGTCCAATGTGGTGAGAAAGGAGGCAGCGAAAAGGTATGCACCAGTAGTCGAGACGTTGTCTATGCACAGCCTACTCCCAAGCAAAATCAATTTGTCCAGGAAGACCTCGAGAGAAGCCCAATTCCACCAATATCCAAGCCACTCATTTATCTTTGGCCCTTAGGAATTTACGATCCACATAGATAAAATGATCGGTCGCATTCCCAATCTCAGAAAAAACTATGCACGTCCAATATTCCAAGGGTAATCCAGGGATTTTTATCCACACAAAATTGGTCTTTGGTGTATCACATAGTGGATTGAAACCCACATACCATTTGTGAAAAAGTAAGAAACTTCACCCCCTTATACAAGGAATATTCTTAATCCTCTCCAAATCATCTTGGTGCATAAAATAAAAATTATGCCAAGCATTCATAAACCTACTCTCTTTCGGTCGATAACCTAAAATAAGAACTCATTTAGTCTATACTCATTCCTGCATATCTTGTTCCGAGAGGTTTGCGAAAACCCATATGCCTATTAGCGCCCTCTTTTGTAAGTCGGCAACTTTTTCCCACATAACAT
This sequence comes from Pinus taeda, assembly GCA_000404065.3. Classification (NCBI taxonomy): domain Eukaryota; kingdom Viridiplantae; phylum Streptophyta; class Pinopsida; order Pinales; family Pinaceae; genus Pinus; species Pinus taeda. Next base: position 43,337 of record APFE031050269.1, read on the forward strand.
TGTAGCTGAAGGCCAATATTTTTGTCTCAAGAGACAGATGGATAGCCTTACCATGAGCCTGCTTCCTAGTCTGGTGCTCACCATCGAGATGTGAAGGGCCAAAATTTTGAAGCACCGCATGTGAGCATGGAATATGTATTGCCACATTGTGTATATCAAGGAGGTGTGCACTTTCAACATATATAGTGGCATGGATGAAAGCCTCATGAGTGGAAATGTCAATATCCAAAGCAACAATATAATCAACCATGTGGGCCATGATCAAATGGCGAAAGTCTAGGTCACTACCAAATAAGTATAAAATCCAGGCTAGGGGGATCAGACAAATGCCAGGATCCAGAAAAAGGGAGTAGCCCAGCCTAAGAAAGGATAAAAATATGATTAGGCGCAACGTGTAAAAATTATGCCAAGGTAAAATGATAAATAAGGGTTCAGAATCCTCTATCTGAGATAGTCCAAACAATCGTCCCCAGAATAAGGCGCATGCCAGACATAAATGCATAAAATCCCCACTGAGAGAAGTAGACTAGAGAATTAACCTGCCACTTTCTAGAAATAGACAAGGTGGAAAGGGGGAATTCAGAGAATATAGAATGTTATAAATGGAAATGTATGTGCACGGACCTCAAAGGATCTGTGAGATCATAAATCTCAACCTACCCAGGTCAGAAGAATAATTTAATCAGAAACACTACCAAATGGAAGGATATTGTACTGATCAGAATTAAAATCCACTTACTCAAATAAGACTCCCAATGAGTGTCAACAATTCCACTACCCCTCAGATGTAGTGGAGTCAAATCACCCAAAAACGTAATCGAAAAGAAAGCTCTGGCAATCAAAAAGCGCTCCAGGCACCGAAAATATTTCAAAAACCGCTGAGAAAAGGAAATACATTGGGAAGGCACCATTAAGGAAATCCTCCACCCCAGAGACATCGAGCACCAGTGGTGTCGCAAAACCTAACCAGTAAAGTGTAGAATTCTAAAAAAGAATATATAAACTCCTCCATATACAAATACCTCGAGAAATCGAGATCCAGAAAGAGATGTAAACAGGTGAACGAAACATAGTACCATTGAAATACTAGAACAAGATAAACTAGTAGCTAAGCACCCGTGTCCCAAGAGTGGACCAGATTAAAAAACTAATAGCAACAGCAACACCAATACCCCAGACACCTCCACCACCTATGGCAGCATCTGCAACTTAAGTCTTTAAATGGACGTGAGATATTAAATGATGCAACCCATTTCTTCCAAAGATATAGAAGTTTCATCTGGTCTTATTGTACCCCAACCTCAATATCAATCTTCGATATAATAACATTATGAATTATGTTCCAAATGAACATGAGGCCTCCTTCATGGTGTCCACCAATTTTCTACAACAATCAAATAGAGGATATAAATTGCAGCGAGAAGTAGAAGAATTATATTAAAATATCTGGCAATAGGGCACGTAGCATTCTAGAGAAATATGTGAGTTTACACATCCTGACAAAAGAAGCCAAAATGAGTGAAGCTACATACACTCGACCATAAGGGGAGTAAGCCTCATTTAGTAGTAGCCTCCAAACAAAAAACCTACATACACTCCAGATAAGAGACAGACCCAGAAAATACTAACACCCACAAGCCATGTTAATACTCCCAATATTAAATTTCCCCAAAACTTCTATATAAGTAGTGGTCCATTTCAGTAGTTAAGCACACCAAAGAGATGAAGTTTATTGTTGGTGCACTAAGATGACTTTATAAATCAATCTTAATCCTACATTAATATGTCCACCTAGGATTCATATTTCTATTTCAAGGTTGTAAGCATCATTTGTGTGATAACAATCAGAGATTGGAATCCAGGTAATTAATCTGAACTAATCATTGCAGAAATAAACAATTTCTTAACAACTCATTGTTGAGTTATGGTATGTTCTGTGCTTATAACAGTTTACTTATTTTTCTTATTATATTCCATAGATTAGTAATCACATGTACATAAAGTAAAGTGCAGATACAACATTAAACGGTCGACGGAAAACAAGCCAAGACAAGAGACACAAGATGTGGCGGCTAGCCAGGGACAAACCCCACAATGTGTGGGGAAACCCTTTGATCAAATATTCTTTTATATTCAATAAAGCAGAGAGAAATAGTACAATAAATCTTAGTTATATCAACAGTAGTAAACCCTATATCAGCAGCATCATTGTCAAACTAGGGTAGACAATATCTCACAAACCGACCGTCGGATTGGCTTGATTCCACCACCAAAAGTTGAAACTTCCAGAGGAGGTTCAAATGAACCTACAGCACAGTTCAAATGAGGATATCTTCTGGTTCACGTAGGTCAAACTTCACTTCTACAATTGCAACGTCAGTTTCAACAGCGTCCTTCAAACTAGGGCAGTCGATATCTTGCAAACCATCCGTCAGATTGAGGTTTAGATGGACCTACAACATGGTTCAAATGAGGGGATCTTCTAGTTCACGCAGGTCAAACTTTACTTCTATAGTTGCAGCTTCAGTTTCAGTAGCTTCCTTCAAACTAGGGCAGTCGATATCTTGCAAACCATCCGTCGGATTGACTTGATTCCACCACCAAAAGTTGTCGCTTTCAGAGGAGGTTCAGATGAACCTATAGTGCAGTTCAGATGAGGAGATCCTCTGGTCCACGTAGGTCAAACTTTACTTCTGCAATTGCAGCTTCAGTTTCAGTAGCTTCCAGCTTCACATGTGTGAGAGAGAGACCCTTTTTCTACGCAGTAGAGAAGAGACTCTTTTCTGCACAGTAGAGATAAAGAGATGTGATGAGATGAGTGAGTGAAAATGATGAAAATTCCTCTTGTATTTATACACAAATGATGATGTTTGAATAGATGTGACTGTTGGGCTTTTGAGCCTACATGAGT
>APFE031050271.1:0-14104 GCA_000404065.3 Pinus taeda
TGAAAAGAAAGAGATGTAGCTCTCAGGTGTGGCCTGCACCTGGAGACTACACTCACAAAACTTGAGAGATGTCTCTCGTTCACTCTATTACCCATCAATAAAAGGATTACATCATTAAATACAATACTAGGAAATAGACAGTTGTACCCAAACCCCATAACTATAGGAACTAATCCTAAACTAGGGAGAAAGTTACAACAATGTAACCATTTTCTCCATTAATAATAAAATAATATTAATTATTCTCAACTGGATCCCCCAAGTCTTTATATCTCATTGTCAATATATCATACAGCTTTCTTTGCTCTGTTAGACTATTGTTAAAGTTTGTTTTTTGAACACGGTTTTCACATATATTCTCTTCAGGAAATCTAAGAAATGCTTACGAGATCCAAGTTAAACAGATTCAATTTTTCTGCTTGCCCCTATATATTTATGATGCAGCTGTGTATTTTCGTTATATAGATCATAGCCAAGTCGAGGAAGACACACTAATCGGACAGGATCGGCAAATTGCGTTTACCATGGACGAATTGATAGCTGCTACGGAAAATTTTCATGATAAAAATAAACTTGGGGAAGGTGGATTTGGGGCCGTATACAAGGTAACATTAATGAATTAGAAATCTTCTATTAATCTTCTGCCGTATACAAGGTAACAATGAATTAGAGATCTTCTCCTAGTTTATATAATCTTAAATTGTAGGCTACTCTCACCGCACTTGGCTAAATTTTTCAGGGAACTATTGAAGATGGAAAGGAAATAGCCGTGAAGAAGCTGTCCTTGAGATCTCTGCAAGGAAAGAGAGAATTTATGAATAAAGTTAACCTTGTGGCCAAAATTCAACATCGAAATCTGGTGAACCTATTAGGCTGTTGCGCAGAGGGATCGGAAAGGTTGCTTGTTTATGAGTACTTACCCAATAAAAGCCTCGATAAAATCTTATTCGGTGAGTCACTTCATTTCTATTTTGCATCTGAAAAAATGCATTAATGTTCCAATATATTTATCTGGGTCATGATGATTAGTTAGTGTACTGCATCCATGGATACAGATCCAAACAAACGCAACCAGCTTGATTGGCAGAAACGCTACAACATTATAGTGGGAGTGGCTCGCGGGCTTCTCTATCTGCACGAGGATTCTCAACTGCGGATTATTCATCGGGACATTAAAGCAAGCAATATTTTGTTGGATGAAAATCTGAATCCTAAGATAGCAGACTTTGGCTTAGCAAGACTATTTCCTGAAGATGAGAGCCACGTCAGCACAAGAGTTGCTGGAACTTAGTAAGATTATTACACATTGTCTAAAACTATTAACAATGAGTGATGTATATGTTTTAATGTGTGCTATTGATTTCAAGAGGATTGACAATTTTGCTTTTGGGTATTTACCTGCTTTGTTATGTTTTAACATTCGAGCATACAGGAATACGATTTCCTTTGCAAATAGTTTTCACTTGATCCTCATTCAATTCCTAAAATTTCCCTCACTACATAATCTTCGACTTTGTAATTTGGATATGCAGCGGGTATATGGCACCAGAGTATGCTATGCAGGGGCAATTATCTGTAAAAGCAGATGTCTATAGCTTTGGCGTTCTTCTTTTGGAACTTATTACAGGAAGAAAAAACAATGATAATAATCTGTCACTTGATATGCAGACACTTTTAAAATGGGTGAGATATTCTGATATTGTTCTCATTTTATGTCCAACTGAGCTTATTCACCTCAGCTAGGTTATGTAATTTTTTTCCGAGTCATTTTTCACTGCAATTTGGCCATTGTGTTTTTCAAAAAATCTAATTATAGAAATATTTAAATCTTTGTGAACACCATTAAAAAGATCCCTGTGGCATCCAAAAAAAATTACCCAAAATACCAATTTTTATTAAATCCAAAATGCTGAAACTTAATAGCATGGGTTCATCTATAAACCGTTTAGAAGAGTGAATTTAGAAATTTCACTACTGATATATTTTGATACGATTTTTTAAAGTCGATAAAGTATCAAGATGACGATTGTTCGTGATTATTATGCAGGCGTGGAGATTATACAAACGAGGGAATATTGTGGAGATAATTGATCCAGCTATAATTGTAACGTGCAACGTGGAGGAAGCATTGAGATGCATTCATGTTGGTATTTTGTGTACACAAGCTGACTCATCACTTCGTCCATCAATGTCTCTCATCACTTTGATGCTTTCATCTCATTCTGTGACATTGCCGGATCCCACCCAGCCTGCTTTTGTTTTCGAAAATAGCAAGTCCACCGGTTGTGGCCCTGGGGTTTCACAATCTGCCAGTATTTCTTCCCCATCATCTGCTGCATCTCACGCTCCTCCGTCAAACGCTGATGCTTCGATTACGGAGTTGGTACCCAGGTAACGCTCATCTTGCAATCTCTCGGCCTTAAAAATGGTACATCTTTCAATGTCGTGAAATAAGTGGGTTCAGAGATACGGATGTGCATAATCTGTAATAATATTACTTTAGGATGCTATGGTAATAAGTTATATTACTTTAGGATGCATATTACTTTAGTATGCAATTGTAATAGTCAAGTGTGTGCGTTTTACAATAGTTACAAGTGGTGGAGTGATTGTTGTTATCCTCTCCACCCTACTTTTGTTATTTGACTACAACAAATTGTTGTTATATTTCTTATTGAGTTTTAATTCTCAAATTGTTGTTATATTTCTTATTGAGTAACAATTAATTATGCACTTGGCAAAACTTTTGTAATTAATGGGAGTGATGGTTGTCATCCTCTTCACCGTACCTTGAGTGTGATAAATTGTTGTCCTATTTCTTTTCCCTTTCCCTGGTAGCTTCGCTTCGTGTAATGTTTTCTACGTAACTAGATCACTTTCAAAATTACTGTAATGTTTCCTATGTAACCAGATTAATTTCAAAATTACTCAATATGCGAATCCTCAATAGAGAATGCAAACTTCAAAACAATCTTGGCTTTTGGCACTTTCTACAGTTGAGATTTAGATTTATAACTTTAATGCAACGCTGATTTATCCTATGGTTTGCTATATTATTCTGAATATTAATTCTTTGTTGATAATGATATTGTGATTTTTAGTTTATGACAAACAACACATATTATGATATAGAATTTGAGTTAAATTAGTTTGGTTTTGATTCGTGTGTTATTTGTTAAAAAAATGATCAAAAATGATATAAAATTTAATATTTTAAAAATTGAAAATCTTTAAATTATTGATACACATAAAATGTGAGTTAATGTGTGTGAAATAATTATAAAAATATATTGACGATTTTCCTTGTGTAGATCGAGCAATAAAATATTAAATAGCTTTTAAGATATGCATTGTCATAATAACACATTTTTATTAGTATTAAATAACTTCTAAGTAACGCTTTGTTATGCAGATTGACCAATCCAAATTAAACAGGCGTCCCTACATATTTCTATCTTTCTGTTTCCTGCTGACATACTTAGTTCAACTAACGCCTCTAAATTTCCATCCAATTTCATTCGATGGGAAAACGTTTTGGCTGTCTTTTTATTTTACTACTTAAAAGAATCATGATTCTTTCTTTAAAGTTTCAGAAGAAAGGCTCAGCCTTCCAATTTTATTTTTTATGCATTTCTAAGGTTGATTATTGGGTTTAAGTCTTTCGTAGACGTTTTCCCCGCTGCTAGTACCAGGGCTCCAACGGTCGAGGATACGTCACCCTGTTGCCCTTTCGTCCTTCTGTCTTGTCATACGTGCTCTGAAACTATATGCTCAGTTGTTACCATCGGCTGTTCAGATAATCCAGATATGGTATCTAATCTGATACGATGCCCATCAATTCATATATTGTCCTTCTCTAGAACTGTAACGGATAGTGGCTTCTTGAGATGCTGGTAAAAGACGGTGATTCCACCAAGGGTTTATAATAAATTCTCTCAATGATCCTTTTTCAAAAGTCAGACTTGAACGATGTGGCTTCTTTGGACATCGAGAATGCTATGCTGGTAAGGGCGGGTCATGAACATGAGTTGTCGAGGTTGAGGAATTTTATTTGGTATTAAGAAGTTTATTAAATTTGGTTCAGTGGTAGACCCCATTTTATCATGACTATTCTTAATCTATAAATATGGTTTTTTACAATACCATGGGTTAATATCATGGTTCATCACATACAACATGTCAAAAAAACCATAACTCATTTCATATGACACAATTTTTAATTTTTATTGATGCATTCTTTTTATTCCTTTCAAGCAATTGTTCATTCTTTTTATTTTCGTTGTGCAACCAAAAGAATAAGCACTAGAAACCAATTGATTATAGATTCCTAATGGAACAATGAATGATGACTTTTTGATATTAAATAATGAGAATTTGATATTAAGTAAAATTTTGTATTTGGATCACAAGTAATGAGAATTTGATATTAAGTAAAATTTTGTATTTGGATCACAAGTAATGAGAATTTGATATTAAGTAAAATTTTGTATTTGGATCACAACTTGTAGATTAGGTGATTACATTGAAATTGTTAGGATATTTCGACACATAGGAATAGTTAAGTATAACTTGGTCTAGCATAGAGTTAGGTAAAGTGTGTTTCTCTACTATGTACATTTGTAACTTACAATCCGACGGTCACGATATGTAGTGATCCGACGGTTCATTCTCTCCTCAGTATTATCGACACTTGATCCGTGGCTTAACACCCGATTGGTCCATGAATTCTATTTAAAGCGCATGGAGGGTCATTTGTAGGTTAACCGTTCACGAGAGAATCTTATGTAAACTTTCATTCTTTTATTAATAAATTGCCTGAAGTGGCCGCGTTGGCTCAGGCCATGGACTGTTTCCCTCTTTGAGGGTTTTAACCACGTCAAAATACTCGTGTATTGATCTGTGATCTGTTTGTGAACGGTGTCCTTTGGTGTTCTGTCTGAGGAACTTACCCTGTACATTCCTACAGAAATTTCTTCCGAGGTCAAAAATAATTATAACCTCATCAATGCTATCATATAGCATATACTTAGTGCTAACTTTCATACTAGATGTTGGGTCTTTGGAGGTATACACTCTCCAAAAGATCAACAAGATCATACAAAACTTGCAATACAAAGCAAAATTGATGCAAGTTCCGCTAACTAAGTTGTGGAGTCTTCCTCTGCTACAAGAGGTACATTCAAATCTAATTTTATTACATTTCCTACACATTCCTCATCTAGATTGGAGGAGATATCAAGGGACAATGATTTAATTTATGTATGTAGATCCTTTAGTTGTCAGCGAAGACCATTTGTCTCACCCTCTAATTTCCTCTGCTAAGTTTTATCTTCCATTAGTAATTCCAAAGCTATCAAGACAACAAAAGAGACAAGTTTCATTTTGGTATACATAAGTTCTTGGTTTGACTCTAGTCTATCCATTTGTTGCTCCAATGATTCCATTATGTAATACCTTCATAGCAAATTCAAGTATCCCAATTTTCCTCCCATGTAAATTTACTACTAAGTGTTGAATTGTAAGGCACCCATGAAACACTAAGGGATGGTAAGCCCTTTCTCTTCTCGTCGCGTGAAGAAATTAGATCATTAATACAAGAACAAAACCACATCATCAAGGGTTCCTTAAAGTGCTGACACCGAGCAACAATTGTCAACAAAATTTCCAGTATCATCACTTCCCAAATTTAAACTTTACAGCAACTCAGTGCCTACAAGACATGCCTAACAAACCTTGCCTTTATTGCTTGAACAATGAAGAAATTTTGATTAACATGAAAAGTTTATGAATTACCTTCCTAACATATGTGAGAGCTAATGCCTAGTTGGTGCTAAGAGCTCCCCACTAGCTTTGAGACTACTATCATAAGATACCATCAATTTTGGAAAGTCAACAACTGAATTATGGACCTCCTTAATATGATAATGGTCGAGAAATCAAGAAGGGTGCACAGAGGCTCTTGTCCCAGTATTTTCTTCATATCCCCTAGAGTAACTAAACCTTCTTTACCTCCTCAAGACCACATCAAAGAACTCCATTGTAACCATTGTTAATATATGTCATTTCCACAAAGAATACAAAGGATTGCATAGAATATTTAATGCTTTCTCCACACAATAAAATATATCCTATCACTTTATCATCAATGGCTCAGAAGCACATGAATAAAGGATATAATGATGACGAAAAACTAAGAACATGCTTCCCCCAAATTTTGTCCATGTGTATGTATTCAAGCCTAATTAAACTGACATTAATAATATTTTATGCATAATGACTTTGGGAGAGGGAGCCAAGTTGATTTTTGTGGCCCTCTCCCTTCTCCAAATTTCATTTTTTAATTCAAACAATTTCATGGTTAAGGGATGGGAGAAATTGAGGGGTGGCCATTATGAACAAAGACCCCTTCTTGTTTTACACCTTCATTAGCAAGACAACCTACTTCAACATTATGTGATCTCAGAACATTATAAAAGATGAGCTTTGAAAAGGATGGTTTCAAAGCTTGGATCGTTTCTATGATACCTCTTAACTTGCACTCTTTTGGTAATGTTCCAGGAATCATGTGTTATATAATTATCAAGGAGTCACCCAATACAACCAAGTTTTCAATATTTGTTCTTCCTGTTAGTATTACACCTTGTAGCAACACATATGCTTTGGTGGGGTTATTTGCTAATTGGCCAAGGCCCCAAGAATAGTATATTTCATTGTTTTTCAAACTTATCGATAATCCCTCCCTCTTAGCCACCCCTAATAGTTCTTACAAATTATTTTTATTTGGACACGTGAATGCCAACATTTTTCATTATTCATATTTTGTATACCAATACTATTGTTGGGACGCATAATTGGAATGGCAAGGTGTTAGTGTATTCCCCTTATTGTATGGCTACACTAACAATAAAAATAAGGGGAATACACTAACCTTATTTCTTATTGTATTCCCCTTATTCTTATTGTTAGTGTAGCCATACAATTAGGGAAATACACTCACATTTTGTCTTACCAATTTTGATTTTTTTAAAATGTATATAAAATATATTAATTCTTTTTATCATTAATCATAATAATAATAATAATTAATCAATCATTATTATTAATTTTTATGATTAAGTGTGTTTATTATGGATTGATGACTATGCTTAATTTATATGACCATGCCAATTTTAATAATAATTATATATTAGAAATTTTTTTCATTTCTTAATAACAATTATATATGAGAATGAAGATAAGAAACTATTAAATTGTATTTTTAATTTTTGAAAATGAAATAAGAAAATATTAGAAAATATGTATATAAAGATATAGATAGGAAAGTATCAACCTTCATATAATATATTGCCAAACCCCAACCTTATACATATTTAACTCTAGAGTCTACATTTATATACTTTCTTTATTTTCTATTATCTAAATTGTTTTTTTAAATATATATACTTGTAGATCAGGTGAGCACATCCTGCTTCCTCTAAACAACCTTCTAGCGTGTCGATGTAAATACCAAATAAGTACAAATTTTAAAATGATTAATATATAAAGATTATAAAATTAAAACTCTAATAAATTTTTTATATTATATATAATTAAATAAAATAATAAAATAACATTGAACATCAATATTAATTATTTAGAAAATATCAAAACTAAATATCATATTTTTCTTATTAAAATATTTGATTGATTTTTTTATATACTTTTGTTATATTTCATTTATTATAAAATATTAAAATAACTTACCGACCATTCAATGAAATATTGACCATTCAACTTAATTAAATAAAAATTATATTGATAGCCATATTTTAAATATAAGTACTATATTATTTATAACTAATAAAAATAGTAAAATCAAATAATATCAATTAAAATTAAATTCATTTTCACAGAGGAAAACCCTAGCAGCCGCGCTCTGACCTCTGCAACAGATGTACAGATATGCAACTCTGCAACCTGTTAACCGCTTTCCTGCTCGGTGCAGCTAGTCATCCAATCTACGGGAGTCTGGTATTTAGCTCGGTATGGCCGGTCCGGCGGGAGGGACGGTGTCCGCTCCTCCCCCACCCTCTTCATCAAGGAAGGCGGACTTCTCTGCTTTTTCTATTCCCCTGTTTTCAACTGGCAAAACCCCAGTACGTGATCATAGCCCAGTACGTGATCAGAGCCCAGAACGGAGCAATGCAACAGTGGAGATCCCAGACACAAATGACAAAGAAGACACAGATCCGGATGCGTCACAACCAAAGGCGACGTCAACCACATGCATTCCAAAAGCTAAAGAACGAATCAAAGTCGAGCTACCAAGTCATCGAATTAATGGAGAAATACAGTACCTGAAGGATCACGCATTGATTGGCAAATTTCTTGGCTTCTGGCCTACTGAGAAGGCCCTTCACGGGTGGATAGACTCAAAATGGAAGCCCAAAGGACAAGTCTCCCTGTTATTAGGCCCCAAGGGCTTCTTCACAGCTATTTTTCACTGCCTAGAGGATAAGACCAGAATATTTGAAGGTGGCCCATACTTCTTCAACTCCTCGGGTCTTTTCCTTCATGACTGGAAGCCCAGATTCAATCCAGACACGGAGGATCTCAGTCACACTCCAGTCTGGATCCGTATGTATTCCCTGCCCTCAGAATACTGGAAAGAAGAAACATTAAAGGACATTGGAAATAGCATTGGCACCTTCATCAAAGTGGCAGAGGAAACCAAAAATAGAAGATTCACCTCCTACGCCAGGATCTGCGTCCAAATGCAGCTCAAAAAAACTCTTGCAGACACGGTAAGTCTCTTTCATGATGATTTTGAGTGGAATCAACCTTTAGATTATGAACACATCCCTTTCGTTGCCGCAAATGCCATGAGCATGGTCATCTCTTTAGGGAATGCCCCTTGAATATACAGATCAAAGTTGATGCCAATGAAGCTAATAAAGATTCAGATGGCTTCACAAAAGTGACCTCTCGCCGAAGGCATGCCAAAAAGCATTCGGCTGCCCCCTCTAGCCCCAAGAAGACTGAATCCCAAAACCGTTTCCAAATCCTCACCCCTCGTGATACCTCTGACAAGCTCTCGCATGAATCTCAGGCCTCTCCAGCCCCTTCATCCTCATCCAAGCCTCTCAATCCTCCTTTGGATCCATCTGCCCCCTCGCCCTCAGATCTCACTCCCTCCTTGGACGTGAAAATCCCAGATTTAGCAGTAGATCTTCAACCCTCAGCTATGGACCTTGATGCAGCCTTAGCTCTGAGGATCCTCAGAACATCCCTATCATTATGGAGGAAGATCCAGAGACTGTGAGTCTAGATGGGTTGGATATCCTCAAACTTGAAACAACATGCAAGCAGAAATAATACAACTCCATACCTCCCTGGGAAATAGATAGACTGGAAGGGGTTCTCACCAAAGTGCAACACAATAAATGTCTGGGCATACAAGCAGGCAGTCCCTAGGATGGAAAGAAAATACTAAAAGAAACAAAAAAAAGAGGACGCAAAACTGATCTACAACAAACTATCATTCTGGGCGAGATCTTAATGGAATCTAGGAGATTCCCAAAGCTGACAAAGTTCTACAAGCCCCAACATCATTGTTCCTCATGAAGCTCATCTCATGGAATATGAGAGGGTTCAATAGCCCCTCAAAACACAGAATGCTAAAAACCATGATTCAGTTAGAGAAACCAGCAATTGTTTTTCTACAGGAAACAAAAAGTACTAATGTCCATCTTGAAAAAATCCTCCGCAAAGCTTGGCTTGGCAGTTGCTCTGTATCAGTAGATGTGATAGGAGCCTCAGGGGGACTTGCTATAGTCTGGAATCCGCAGATCCTCACTCTTCAGGATTTTAAAGCCTCACATAATTTCATTCAAGCTACATTTCATCTCCTAGGGACGAAGCTGCATGGTTTACTTACCAACACCTATTTCCCGCAAGACTTGCATCAAAAATTAGAAGTGCTGGAGGCACTTACAGCGCTCAATGCTACGAGATAGCACCCTCTCTAGATAAGCGGGGGAGACTACAATATCATCACGAATCTAAAGGAAAAAAAGGGAGGGTGAATGAGATTAGAAGAGGATAGCATAGGACTCAAAGAGTTCATACAAACCAATCAACTCATTGATATACAAACCTCAAATGGTACGTTTACCTGGACAAACAAATGAAGGGGATCACACCATATTGCATCCAGATTAGATCTCTTTCTCATTTCAGACAATGCCATTCATATGGGCGGAGAGTTTCAGGCCTCCATCCTACCCCAAGGCGGCTCTGATCATTGGCCCATCATGCTCCAATGGACGCGTCCAGGTAAACAATGCAATCACCCATTCCGCTTCGAGTCCTTCTGGTTCACTCATCCAGAATTCAAAGAAATGGTGCAAGCTGTCTGGAAGTCCTTCACTCCCCCAGCAGGAGCAAAAATGTTTCAATTTCAACAGAAGCTCAGACACCTGAAGCAAGCTATCAAGGCCTGGAACAAATCAAAATTTGGTAACATTCTGGAAGCAAGGAAAAGTCTGGAGCAGAACATGTGTGCTCTTCAGCAAACAATTATAATAGAGGGAAGGACAGAAGAATTAGCAGACAAGGAGCACACCCTCTGGACAGAACTAGAAGCCCGAAGGCTACAGGAGGAAATCCTATGGCGGCAAAAATCTAGAATCAGGTGGCTAAAGGAAGGCGAAAAGAATACAAAATTCTTTCACCGATCCACCATTCAACGTCGAATGCATAACAACATAGCCTTCATCAACAGCAGTCAGGGGAGCAGATTAGAAAAGCATGAAGATATTGAGAAGGAATTCAAAGATTACTTCCAGGAAGCACTCAAAGAACAACCAGAGAGTCGCTCATCTGCCATAAAATCGGTTACACAGCACATCCCCAAAATAATCACGGACGATCAGAATCAAAATCTCCTAAAACAGGTCACCATGCAGGAAGTAGAAGAAGCTATGGCTCAACTAAAAGATGGTAAGGCACCTGGACCTGATGGTTTTACCTCCAATTTCTTTCATGAATTATGGGATTTGATCAGTGCTGAAGTGTTGGACCTAGTGGAAGAATCTCGTTCCATGCACTGGGTCCTTCCCTCCCTCAATTCCACCTTCATTGCTCTTGTCCCCAAAGGCGAAGAAGCTAACACGCCAGATAAATACAGGCCAATTTCCCTCTGTAATGTCATTTACAAGCTCATTTCCAAAGTTGTGGCCAACAGGCTTAAACCTCTCCTTCCTCTTCTCATCCTTCCGGAGCAAACGGGTTATGTTGAGGGGCGTCAGTTTATGGATGGCAACATCCTGTCCAACGAAGTGATCCACTCTTTAAAAATTCTCAAAAAACCGGGCATGATAATGAAGCTTGATCTCTCTAAAGCCTTCGACAAGCTCAGTTGGGAATATATCCAGCATATGCTGCTAGCCTTTGGATTCAATGCAACCTGGACTCGCTGGATCATGAACCTCATAACCTCTCCTTGCTTTTCGGTTCTCCTTAATGGCTCCCCGTCCATGCCCTTCCGTCCGTCGAGAGGCATTCGTCAAGGGGATCCCCTCTCCCCTTTCATTTTTTTTCTTATGGCGGAAGGACTCAGTCACCTCCTCCACCATGTTGTTTCCTCTCAGGCGATCAAAGGTTTAGCGATCCATGGTCTTCATCTGTTATCTCATCAACAATTCGTGGATGATATGATGCTCTTTGGTCATCCCTCCTCTCAAGAAGCCAAAGCCTTTAAAGCCCTGTTCTCTCTCTTTTCTGAAGCCTCTGGAACCTCGATTAATGCCTCCAAATCCTAGCTTTTCTTCTTCAATTCCCCTGTCTCCACTCAACGTAATATTGCTCGTATTCTAGGTTTCTCTATTGCTGTGTTGCCCTCCAAGTATTTGGGTGCTCCTCTCATGGCATCTTCCCTCAAGCATGCTTCATGGCGTGCGCTGTTGGATAAATTGGAAGCGCGACTTTCATCTTGGACCTACAGATCGCTCAATATAGCCAGTCGACTTACTTTGGTCAAATCGGTCCTCCAAGCAATTCCTTTGTATCTTTTTTCCATTCTAGCGGCTCTCAAATGGGTGCTCAAGGCCATCCGTAACCTTCAACGAGGCTTTCTCTGGGGCTCTACTGGACTCAACAGGAAATGGGCCCTTGTTAAATGGACTGAGGTATGTCAATCAAAATCCAATGGAGGACTAGGAATAAGGGACCCCATACAAAGCAACGGCACAATCGGAGCAAAAATATGGTGGAATTGGCTAGTAAAGCCGCACATCCCTTGGGCAAAGTTGTGGCAAGCTAAATACGCGCCTGGAAGTCAGTGGGATGAGCTCATCCGAATTAGTCCGAGCATTTCAGGATCCATGATCTGGAATTCGGCTAAAATACATTGCGCCTTCATACAAGATTACAGCTTTTGGGAGATTCACTCGGGGACCTCAGCGCGGTTCTGGGAAGACTCATGGCAGCAGCTACCAAAACTAGCCACGATCTTCCACAAACCTCTCTGGTGGAACCACATGCAGCAATCCAATATATCTAAAGTCTCTCAATTTTGGCAGCAGCAAGAGACTCAAGATTTCCAACAATGGAAACCCGCTAGCTCTTGGCAGACAGATTAGCAGAGAGAGACTTATGCAGATATAGATCAGGAGCTAAACCAAAGGAAAATCAAACCCTCTACTCAGCCGGACAAACTGAGATGGGGTCACACCTCAAGAGGAATCTTCACCACCAAAGAAGCCTATACCATACGCTATGATCATAGCCCCACAGAGAGGGACCAATTATGGACTCATATATGGCAGTCAAGATTATGGCCCAAGGTATCTACCTTCCTATGGCTCTTAAGCAAATGCTGCATACTAACCTAGGATAATATACAAAGAAGAGGCTTCATAGGTCCCTCACGATGCCCCAACTGCACCAACCAAGCGGAAACCATCATACATCTCATGGAGACCTGCCCACTCGCCGCTCAGCTCTGGGAAAAAGTCGACCAATGCAACAACGGCATAAGGGACAGGCAGGGGGACATAGAAAACATTCTCAGAACTTGGCCCAAGCACCCTTATCAAAGCCCCATTTTGAACTCCCTATGGAACCTCATTCCAGGCTTTTTGTATTGATTATTATGGAAGGAACGGAACAATAGGGTCTTCAACAACAGAAGAAGATCCATAGAAATCCTTTGGCTACTCTTGAAGCATAATCTACAAGAAACGTTGGCGCGCAGATCTTGGACACAAAATGATTGGCCAATGTCACCCCGTGAAAGAAGCATCTGGAATTCCTGGAATCTCAACATCTCATATTCCCTACAAGGTATTCCCAGCAATCCTCTCAAGGTCACCTCCCCCTCTCAATGGTCCCCCCCCGCAAGAGCTACTTTCAAACTTAACTTTGATGGTGCTGCTAAAGGAAATCCCGGTCCGTCAAGATATGGAGGCGTCATCAGAAATGCCGAAGGATCAGTGGAACATATCTACTATGGATCGACAGGCACAAACACCAACAATGTGGCAGAGTTGGAAGGAATGTGGAAAGGAATTTGTGTGGCAGATCAACATAATTTCTATCCGTTGGAGGTGGAGGGAGACTCCCTGATTCTTATCAATGCGGCTACTAGAATCCAAGCAGGGATCTCTGCGGCAAAAATAGCCTCTAGCTGGAGACTTCTCAGCAGGCTAGAAACATTGGAAGCAAGGCTTCGATGCCCTAATAGTATCCTTTTCAAGCATGTTAGGCGATCGGCCAACAGAGTAGCAGATAGATTGGCAAATGAAGGGGTGAATCAGCATCGTCCTCACTACACATGCACTCTCCATGATGCAGAGGATACACAACTTCAACATGATTGCCACTCTTTGGTGCTCCAGGATCTTCATCTCCCAGCTGCGGGTGATAGTAATTGAGGTACGGGGGCGGGCTTTCCATTGGGCAAGTGGCAGCCCAGCCCCGCCACCTGTACAGAACCATTTAAGGCCTGCCACCCCTATCGCTTCAAATTGAAAGCAGGTAGTGTAAACCAAAGCAAGCTAGCCGCCCATGGCATAATGCTTCGCGCGCGCTCTGTAGCTTCGGCTTCCGGGAGGCAGCTGCAGTG
>APFE031050273.1:0-13548 GCA_000404065.3 Pinus taeda
AGCATCAGCTTCCTCACCCAGATAATTGGCAGGACTTGGTAAAACTACTTTTGAATCAGGGGTGAAAAGGAAAACAATTTTTGTGGTAATACTGCACTTACAGGTGGACAAAGCCACGACAGAAATCATAGAGGCACTGAGCCAACTCAGCACAGGTACTCAGCATCAACAACAACATCAGCAGGTACAAGTGACAGAGTCAAGAAAGATACAGAAAATCAGAGACAGTAAGGCACTTTAATGCCTCATTTATGAAGAACAGCGCAGTCAAAGTCCGCAGCATTCAAAGGGCAAAAAGCCATTCTGACAGCATTTAAAAGCTTTTACTATCATTTATACTTGTAATAACTTCTCATCTGCTTTATCTATACAAGTGTAATAGATATTTCTTCCTCTGATGACCTCATTCCTGAGATATTTTGTAGAGATTTTTCTATATATTCCCCCTCGTGTTTGTAGAGAGGGGTTGGACTCCGGATGTAAGATTTTTCTTTTCTAAGATATTCTCTGCTACTCTGATATTGTAAATTTCACAGACAGTTTAATACAAAGGCAGTGGGATTTCTTCAATGAGGTGTTCTCTCTTGGTCTCTTGATGGTGTGTGGCTCGAAGTTGCAGGATTCCTGTTCATTACATGACTCAATAAGTTTTCTAATGGCTCATTATGTTATGAATGTTTCCAGTTATTCCATATGTTGTTCATATTTCCTGTTCCTCATGTTTCCTCTGTGTTTAAAACTCTAGACAGTAAAGAAAAAGGATAGCTTCAGGATTTAGTTATTCACTACCCTGAGCTCAATCTGAACTGCCTCGTATGTTTTCTTCTTCTAACGTGTTTAAAGTGTAATTCTTGAATGCTACCTTTAAACCATATCCTTACTGTGCATTGTTGTTTTAAGAATTCAAGTGATTGCTCTTAGATGACATGCCTTTTCCACTAATATACAGCCTAAAGTAACGAAATCTTCATTGCTCATTACTAGTTGTATATGCATCACAATCAAAATTTCACAGTTTGTTCCATGAAATGCACACAGGCCCTATAGCTTTTCCTCCTCACCGAAATCAGGATTTCAAGAGAAACACTCCTAGACCCCATTGCCCAATGGATTAATCATCTATTTTGATATACTTTAGAGGAAACAGAAGCATCCTCCCAACCAAATACACAAAAACAACCCAAAACTCAACTCACAACTAGCCTAAATCCTCACTGAAAGCAGTGATAAACCTAATAGAGAGAGCCCTCTCTGACTGCAGCTGGGCTAGAAGCTGCAGCCCAAAGATTGGTTAGTGGTTACCCCGGCCGTATTCTCTTGGGAGTCAAAGAGAACAACCTGGGTGTTAACACAACTGGTCCCACTTTTTGTCCCTATGCAGATCACTTCGCGCACTTCCCTATTCCTCACGCCCTCATATACTGCCTTCGCGTAGCCCTAACTAGGGGTTGTGCATCTTCTGCGCTGCTAGAGCCGCACTCTGTGCTATTACTCGAGATCTTACTTATCTTCTTATACCAGTTAATTACCTTTGCATACTTGGATGTCTTACATTATAATTAGTTATACAAAACATTAATATAAGTTCGCGCAACAAATAAACAATATACTTGCAAATTATACCCAATCATATATTAAAATAGGAAGAGATGCACAAAATTGTGGTAAACTTCTCTTTATTGATTCTTTCAACGGTTATAGACTTGACCTGCCCTGCTCACTCAATTACATGGGTCCACGCACTCAACTGTGGACTACTTGGCCTCTGCGCACTCAGGTGTCGAGCCTTCCCCTACTCTACGACCCAAAGACACACTTTACACTTTTACTCAATCACCTAGACTTCTCATGCTCTTCTATTCTATCTTAGCTATCTTCTCTACTTAGAGCCTCACTCTCTTTATAAAATCCCATAGTCCGCGGACTGTGGGTGGGTCTGTTAAGATGACATTACATTACAAAACAAGGGCAGACAACCCTGTGACTCTATCATAATTTCACACTCCACGCCCACAATTCATGGAGCTTTTACAAGAAGACTTGGTCAAAATTTGGGCTTTAAGACCCAAAAAATGCCTTGGGGGGATTCCATGCCCAATAATAGTGTACTGAAACATCCCCACTCAGCCGTGAAAGTCATCTTGCCTCTATCTTCAGGTGTGATTTTGATCTGATGGTACCCAAAGAACCCATCAGTGAAGGAGTATGCTTCTTGACCACCTACATTATCCAATTCCTCATCAGTGAATGGAGTCAGGAAAGGATCATGCACGCAAGAATCATTCAACTTCCTGAGATCTATGCATATCCTTATTTCATCCTTCTTCTTCTTTTCATGTACCATCATTGGGCTTACCCAATTAGATTCTTCTACAGGCTCAATGATGCCTACTGCGAGTATCTTGTCTAGCTCTAAGCAAATCTTCTCCTTATACTTCAGATTGAGATGGTAAGGTCTTTGTTTAACAAGATTCACGTCGGGTTTTAACATGATATTCATAATGCCCAAGTATCCTATTATCACCTTTAGCTCCATAAACTTGGTAGAGAACAAATCGTGGTATTCGCGGAGCAATTCGGTGACCTTATCTACCATCACGTCATCCTAGTAATCTCCAATATTCATTAATTTTGGCTCTGCCTCCGTAGCAATATTCACCTGTTTCATTTTCAGTGGTTATATCAAGATTCTCAATCTACGATCCCTCAACCTCGTGGTGACCCTCAATTTCAAGGATATCAATCTATTGTGGGTCCTTTTATTCCTCCTTAGTAGTCACGTTATAGAATTCCAGTGCGTGGCTCAACAAAGTAGTCCAATCAAGTTGAACCAAGTCCAAAGGATCTTGTGGTATCCTAAAGATTGTTGCTTTAACTTCTTGTAGTGCTTCATCAATACAGTTAAACCTATCTTCGAAGTTGAACATCATTATGAATCCTTCACATAGAATATCCCATTCACCTATGCCATCGCAGAGCTCTGTCTCCAAGTACCATTTCATCAAGATGATATCCAAAGTATGACAGAACAAGTGCACCCATTCAGGTTGGGGCTTCGCTCCATAAGCCTTAACCCATTTTTCCAAGTGTGTGCACGGCTCATCCTTCCCGTCATACTTTCCTGTCACTCATACCTTCAGGATCCGAAAGCATGTTCGCATGATCCTCCTACACTTACACCAATCATCAAAGCTACCCTTGTGCGTACCCCACCATCTCGCAGGTGTAGTGTACAGTGCCCAGTCCAAAGCTTGGAAGCACTTATTCTCTAATACTTCCCTCTCAAATGCATCCAAAAATGCATCTACATCATTCAATACATCGTAAGTGGATAGACTTCTCACCTCCGATGACACACAACACAGCATCCGAGTCATCATGCTACAGCTTAGCTTGGTTACTCCATGTCGTTGATTCTTCCAGTGCTTTATTTCTTCATCAGAGTCTAAGGTGCAGGAACTCTCGAGATCCCATGTAATTCATCCATCTCTTGGATTCACCTAATATTGGTCTCACGCTGTTATCTTATATATGTAGTCCAAATCGTCATTGCTTCCATAATCGCAAACTGGTTCAATATATTGCAATCCTTTAGCAGGATCTAGGAGTATTATTACATGAAGCGATTTCTTTTCAAATATCATCTTTCGCTTCTTTAGGTGGATTACCCCATTTATATCAGTAGCCCAATCAATGCCAAGGAGTGTAGGGTAGGGGTTGTTGTCATCCACAATCTCTATCTCTTCAAAGTCAGCCAATGCACTCGTGCCTTCAATGTCTACAGTTACTCCTTATAGCCATCCCATGGGGATGATCTTTTACTGATATTCCATCCTTAACTAAATCGAAGACCACTGCTTTGTGGGTCTCCCCATCCGCTCCCAAGTCTTCTTTGGTAAAACGTTCATGTCTCACCCCATATCAAGACTAACTTGATCGATTTCGTATTCTCCTATCTGCATGGTGAGTCTCATCTCATGCCCTGTCCTTGCTTTATGCTTACTAATCTTCCATACCACGTGTGGTTCACCTAAAGTGTGTCCAACGCATCTATTTATAAGTTCCTGTAACCCCTTCACAACCTTTCTATCGCGCAACAGCTTCATGCAGGTCTCTAGAAAGGTCGTAAGCATAGAAGGATCCATTTCCTAATCTGGCTTATCCTAGCTCCCTAAGGTAGAGGCCTCAGCGAAGCTTTCCTTTGCTTCCATGAATGTTTCACGTGCACACTCCAAATCAAATTCAGCCTGCTTCATCAGATCTTTGTGAACCCATGCGCTATCTTCGGGTTGTTGCCCCTTATCGTTTCTCATTGCAATTCCACTTCGGAGCACTATATTCACATTGAAATCCTCCTTGCAAGGCTCAGACCTCATCATCTACAGGTTCTAAGTCGGCTGCGGTGGGAACATCCCGTTGTCGAGTATTCTTGCTATCAGTGTAGAATATTCCTCCATCTCATGGTCAAACTAAGTACAATATTTGCATGACAGACCCGTCGGGTTAGTGCATTCATAGGCATAGTGTCGTGGTCCTCATAGTTGTAGCAAATTAGTTGTCCTCGACCTCTGCTAGGTCCTCCTCCACCTCGGCACTGTGTGCACGCCTTCAAGCCTAGTCGTGCTATCCCAGCGCCCTGGTCAAGAGGTTGAATTTCTACCTAAACTCTATAGGTGGGTGCTATGTCCATCATCAACTTCTAACTTCAGTAGTTGTGCTCATCATGCCCTACCAACCTGCAGAAGTTGTAGAATATTTGTTGTGGTGTTTGTACAAACTTTTGCAGCAAATGACAATTATCAGTTGTATGTTTCCCTGTTACCTGACATATAGCAAACCACAACACAGGCCCCGTGCTCGGTCCCGATTGGGATTCTGTCCTCAATGGCATCAGTCCTCCTCCTGCAATATAGTTCACAAAGATCAGGCAATGGTATTTGTCATGCCCCTAGCCTTTACATTTCTGGCACCATATCTCTTTGTGTGGCTCTGGTCAAACTATTTTGTCCTACTTCAAACTTTGCATTTCAAGGAAAATATTTTGCAACTGCACATGGCTCTACTGAACCACCAGATTCAGATCTTGCATCGTTGTTTCATACAGTCTTATGTCAATTGTTATAGACATATTTGGGCACTGCAACCCCAATCTTATATGTCGATAAACCAAGGGCTCTTTAACCCCTAAAAGTGTTGTTTCGTACCCTAAAGGATCAAGGTCAACTAATTACATCATTCCCCAGAAGTTCCACTTGAAAAACCACTCAAAACTAGCCAAAACTAGACCATACTAACTACTCCACTGTTAGGGTACGATGCATATTGACTCCTACACTAGCCAGGTGTGATGCATACTGAAGACAGGTTCTGTGGGGTGTGATGAGCGAGAATGGACAAATGTCTGAGATAGTTTGCTAAGTGGATGCTCATGGAATCTTCTAGAAACTTCTCCAATGACACTTGCCTCTCTGAATTCACCGAGGGATGAGTAAGAAATCCAAGAAATCTCCAAGTGGAACCAAGAACAACAAGTGGAATGACACTAATCAAAAACCCAGAGGTGACTCACACCCTTGCCAACATCTATAAATGGATCCCTCATATGAGAGATCTAGAGGCTGGAATTTTCTAATTTGTAAAGAATTGTTGATAGTTTGTCTTTGAGAAGGAACATTATATTGTTGGGTGATCTTGCTTTTCATGAGGTGAAGAGGGCTTTGATGCTGGGAGGATGATGCTAGATCAGACAGCTGGGTTGTAATCCTCTCTTCTATTATTAATAAAGTTCTTTGAGTTTTCCTGAATACAATCATGTATTTGTGAATGTTGTTATTTTAAATGCCATTGTATGCTCATTGTATTTTTTATTCTACAATGCTTATGATATCATAGATCGAGATGGTTTGATGGTGTTGTGTTGCTTCGTTTCTACAAGTATTCTCTAAGTGGGACAAGTAGGAGAAGCGTTACAAGCTTTGTCAAGGAGGAGATAAATCAAGCAAGGATTCAAACAGAAGATCCAAGTTGGTCCATTTGCTTCTCTCTTATCTATCATACATAGAGGAAATTGCAAATTGCTTTGATTGTTTGTTTCTAGGATAGCTGCCAATCCTAGTGGGACTAGCAGATCGAAAAGACACTAGTTTTCCCGGTCCAAACAAAATGGTGACTCCACTGGGCAACGAATAGTTTGTTTGTTTTTTGTTGTTGTTTGCTTTATAATTTATAGATGGAGCCTGAAGTTAGCTAGATAGCGTTCGAACTACTCTTGCTATGCAATTCTAAAGTAGATGAATGTTGCTTCGATCAATCTCTAGTTTAGTTTATGAACTAAACATCTGACTTACAAGAATTCTAGATGCCTCGATGGTAGCTCAATAACCTCCCAAGATCATACCCCTGTACTTTTCTCTTTACTATCCATAATATCTCAGCTTAATCCATTGAAATCAGCTGCAAATTTGAGCCAAAACCCATCTCAGTTACGCTCCTTGGCCCATCACACTGCTTGTAACTAGAAGCCATTATGAATCACACTTCCCGAGTATAGTAGGTGTGATGAATCCATATTTTTATGAAGCAAAAGTGCGATGACTAAGTAATCATATTTCTCTCCTTGAAATTTGGGGTTTTTTGTCTTTGTTTTCAGCTCTGTCTGGTTGTTTTTTGTTGCTTATGAACAATATTTCATTGTTGAATCCTGCTTGCATTACATTGTTCAGCCTCCATTGATAAGGATTAGTAAATGTTTTTATGTATTTGTCCATCGTTTACAATCTTTTGTTGAAAAGTTACATAAATTGATCTATCGTTTTGGTGCAAAAAAGTGTTGTAACTATCATTTTTGTGTCAAAAAGAGAAGTGTCATTGAGTCTTCCTTCTCTAGGTAGTCGATTGAAGTTTTTTATTTGTATTTGATTTGATTTGTTGTTATTTGAAGTGTCGAAAACATTTTCTATTCGAAATTGAAAAGTGTCATTTAGTCTTCCTTTCCTTTTTGAAGAAGAAATTGTCAAAATGTCACTTTGAGTGAAATGTTTCAGATCTATACTTAGTTCTCTTTTTGGCATTCCTCACATTAAGGGAACAAAAAAACGAATACATGCATTTGCATTTGCATTTAGACTGTGTGCGAAAGATAATTTAGGAAAAGTGCATTTAGTGTGTACTCTTTTCTCTTTGTTTGAAAGAATCGTAATCTTCTTTCCTTAGTAGCTAAGATTTTCATTGTTAAAAATAAACAACAATTTTCACCATTGTAGATTGCATTTAGGAATTTTACATCTACATCATGTGGTGAACCATTGAAAGACAAACTTCTAAGCAAGATCAACTCTAAAATAAATTTCAATGAACTTACAATGCTTTGGAACCTAACGCAACACATTTAGAGGTCTAGGCTAGAGACGTGTTTCGGCATCATAAAATCTAGTAACTGTCATTTTAATCGAAGGTTGGGTGATTCCTCCTCTTTGATACGAAAAGTGCTAGCACAGACTTGTGCTCCCGGAACCATCGAGTATATATTGGGAGACCACAATAGGGTTATATCCTTTATCCATAGGAATCCATGCCTGTCGCCCTATCGATCGCAATGCACTGAACACAACATTCAAGAAGATTGATTGCCATACATAAGTCCTTGGTAATTTCTCTTTACTTTATCACCAAGGTGTATATTGCAATTTTACGATTGGTTTGGTAATCCCTCTATCGAGATTTCCAGAGTAGTCACTTTCGTTCCTTTTCAATTCCTTAAAAGAAAAGGTCCATCTGAGCACTTGTCACTTCAGGCTCATTAAAAATCGAAGGGGAATAGAGTCATCTTTAGCTTTTTCTCGACTCTTAAAAATTGAAAAAGTAAAGTTGTGTCAAAGTGTCATTAAAATTTATTAAATTCATAATAATATCCCTATTCCTTTGTTGATCTTAGGTTGAGATAATGGAGTCCACCAATTAAGGAATCCCTCTTAAGCGAAATCCTAGTCAATTTTCTTCTTGGGGAAATATTGGTGCTTCGTATATGGCCACATTGTCCCTTCCAGGAATCACAATTGTCCTACAAGTCTGGCTTTCTCAACCTCTGTTGTTCAAAATACTGCGATTCCTCAGCAACTAGTTAATACTGAATTTGACCCTTCACCTCCTTCTTCATTTGTTTCGCCTTTCCCTTCTTTCTCTTCGTTTAGTGAAAATAGCAATGCTACTAACCAGGTGACTGAGAAGAAGAAGAAAGGGAAGGAGAAGAAGAAGAAGAAGTCAGTTAACCAAGGGGGAAACCATGAATCATCTGGTGAAAATCCGCACACTAAGTCTCCTAGACATCCATGCATAGTTTGCAAAGGAGACCATTTTCACCAAGAATGTTTGTCCATTCCTCAGATCTTGAGAGAATGGTCCCCCCGTTCGCACCATCCAGTGTCATCAACCTCTAGTAATCATGTTGAAAGCACACCATCAACTAGTAATAGTGAAGTTCACAGACAAAAAGGAAAGGTCAAAACTCCATGTAGACTATGTGAAGGGGACATACCCTTCCCCATTGTCCTTTTTTGGATGAGGCCAAGAGAATATTGCATAATCGTCCTGCTTCACTGCAGCAACTTCCACCTGGATACAAGAAACTCTCACCAAGCCCTTTACTAGTTGAAAATTTGGCTGACATAATTCAATTGTCGGTTGAAACACCTATCGTTGAGAGTGAATCTTTTGTGTCAACACTGGAGCAAAGTCAACAGGTCGAGATGGCAGTCGACCTAGTTTTTCCTTCAGAAGATCCACCTTCAGATGATACCATTCCCAAAGAGAATGAGAACGATACCGTTCAAATTCTTTTTTATTACTTCAAAGTCTAATGAACTCAGGGGCAATCCGCCCATTCCTTCACAATAGGAAGAGAATCCCCTAGTTCTCGCTACTCAAGGGGTGAGTTCAACCATTTATTCAGTACCCCCTCCAAGCAGTCTAATCACTTCCTTCAATTAGAATCGACTAGCAAGATCCCGCCTTCCTTCTAATTTACCATTCCGGATCATAGTAAAAGTTCACAAAATGATCAAGTCTGGTACTATCATAGATGAAGGGGATTCAATGAGTATCATTTCCTCAACTACTTGGAAAGTGCTTGGCTCGCCATCGCTTATGCCTATTACTCATAATTTTTCAGGCTTTAACAAAGGAACTAGTCGACCATTAGGGATCCTTCCTAAGTTACCGATTACTTTGAGAAGGAAAACCGTTCACTTGAACGTGATGAAATTCCAAGGACCGTAATATTACAATCTACTACTAGGGCGCAACTATGTTTACAACATGGAAGCTATTGTCTCAACACTCTTTCGAGCGATGTGTTTCCCACATGAAGGAAAATTTGTCTAGCTTGTTGACCAAATTTCATTTCTCGGTTCAAGCACAGCTTCGAGACAAACATCATCCCTAAATGGTCCTTTTGCATCAGGAGTGTCTCTTCAACCTTCATTGCATCCACCTAATTACCGCTAGTCCGGTGAATGTGATGAATATTATGGGGCATGTACCCTAGTTTGCTTAGGCGGATGAACCCAGCTGAAAAGATAGGTTTCCCTATAGGTTATGTGATTGGAAGTGTTATCTCACACCATTCACCTTTGTCTATTTGATGGACAAAGCCTAGGAAGTGTTTTGACTGCCGACTAAAACCATTCTGCTTAACCACAATGATTGCCATATGGTTACTGGAAACTCTCCTTTTCTCAATGCCTAGGGGCATGCAAACCTTTTTATGCAAGCTAAAAATGACCAATTTCATTTTTTATCTTTTTAGCTTTTTAGTTTTTTAGTTTTAAAATTCTTAGGTTAGGTGAGTGGTTTGATCCACCATTCACCTTTGTCTACACCACAGATGAGGTAAAGGAAGTGTTTTGTCTAAACTGCTGACAAAACCATCCTACCTAACCTCAGTAGTTCCTTAGATTTTTTTTTAGCTTTTTAGCTTAGTCATTTCTAGCCTGTGTTAAAATAAAATGAGCAATGTTAAAGCAAGCTTCAAGCTCGTTAAAAAATAAACCCACCAATGAGAAATGTTAACGCAAGGTTCAAGCTTGTTAAAAAATAAACCTACCATTGAGCATAGTTTCTCCTGGTTCAAGCTCGTTAAAAAATTAATCCACCCTCAGTAAATAACCTTTGTGATTGCCTTGCTTTCATCCCTTTGACCCTTGGTTGTGTTCCTATCATCACCTCCATTCTTTTGGCTAATCATACGCTTCCACTTGATTGTTAACCTTTTTTTAGGAACAGCTGCGACGAGTGGTTATGTTAGCCACCCTCTTCACATCACCATGTTTTGAGCAGTTCCAAGCTTACCCAGAAACAGTTGCTACCCTAAACACCACTTGTTCCTAAAAAAAAAGGAGTCTACTTTAAACTCTTTTCAGACTCGTTAAATATGACAATATTGTCGAGCTATTGGCCTCTCTAGCTCATTAAAGTGATTGGAAGTGCCATCCCTCCTGTATATTTTAATTTTTTTTAGACCTAATGGATTATCTCATGAAAAATTTCGAGCACTTGTCTTTTCAGCTCGCTAAAGTTATCAAAAAATCATCCCTTTTGTATTATTTTATTCTTTTTTCAGACTTAGGGATTATGCTACGAAAAAGAACTACTGGAGTTTCCTTTTCATCCCTTTTCAAACTCTCTAAACATGAAAAGGACCGAGTTATCCTTGTCTTTAAACTCGTTAAAACAATAGAGACAAACTTTTCCACCCAAACAAGAACAAGTTTCATTGTCACTGGGCTCACTAAAACATAGCAACAGGTTTGCCTGAAGGACAAATTATAGAACAAGCATATGTTATCCTCCTCAATATTGACAAAAATAAAGAGGTACTGGTCAATAGTGACTGGGGAAAAAGGGAAGAAAACTTAAAGAATTTTATTGATAGCAAGTCGCACTTGAACATAACGCTTTCACTCCATCACCATGATTGAGTTGGGTTGGTTTATTCTGTTCAATGGTCATATCACCATTGGTCCTCCATACCATCCATATTTTGGGGTTAACACTAGTAATCCATCTCAATGTCACTGATATGTTCAAGAGAAGTCATTCAGAGAATTCACCACCCAGCTAATGTCTCATCCACTGCAATACCTTCACCTTCCATTTTTTCATGGCCACCATTCCTGAACCTTGTATCGTTAGATCGTTTTTCACCTCCGAGAAACCATTTGCTTCATTTCGTATTGTTGATGTGGGATACATTAAGACCCTCCTACGATGAGTCACTTCTTGTCGACATCAGCTCATTATCCAAGAAGTTGACTTAGAAACAACCCTTTCGGTGCTTTGAAGCTTTCATGCCTCAATGGCAAGTTTCTCACTTCCAGTGACAAGTTTACATGAATGGCCTTTGATCGAAAGATTTTGCATGGTGTTTGACATCGGATCATATATTCACACAACGTGAATTGTACTGTAGTACCTTGAGGATCATTATCATTATCAGTGATTCCTCTCGCGTCTGTTAACATCTTACATTATCAGCTGGTAATCAGGCAACGTCTATCCATGTTCGACTTTAGGACATCTTTTCACATGGACCGGCTTGTACATCGGGCAAATATTGAACGAGTTTGAAGACCCCGGATCTAGTTTCATCCATCCGGGTTGTGATATATTCAGGAATATAAATACATCAAATGTACACAAAAGTTGCACAAATGATCATCCAAGATAAGGGATGATGAATCTACATTTAAAGAATCACCAGTCTACAACTGCAGACGATTATCTGTTCTATGTACATGAAAACGAATTTATAAAGCTGAGCATGGGAATGCCCACCTCAGATAGATCATGGAAAATTATATTGTGATGATGTATTGTATTGTAACTTATATAGGTCACCTTCCAGGTCGAATACCTCAGATCCTCATGAGAAAGCATTTCACCCGACATCAAAATATTTACGACTTCATGCTTTAGGGGGCAACTGTTATAGACATATTTGGGCAATGCAACCCCAATCTTATATGTCAATAAACCAAGGGCTCTTTAACCCCTAAAAGTGTTGTTTCATACCCTAAAGGATCATGGTCAACTAATTACATCATTCCCCAGAAGTTCCAATTGAAAAACGACTCAAAACTAGCCAAAACTGGACCATATTGACTGCTCCACTGTCAGGGTGCAATGCATACTGACTCCTACACTAGCTAGGTGTGATGCATACTAAAGAGGCCTTCTGTGGGGTGCGATGAGTGAGAATGGACAAATGTCTTAAACAGTTTGCTAAGTGGATGCTCATAGAATCTTGTAGAAACTTCTCCAATGACACTTGCCTCTCTAAATTCGCCCAGGGATGAGTAAGAGATCCAAGAAATCTCCAAGTGGAACCAAGAACAACAAGTGGAATGAAACTAATAAAAAACCCATAGGTGACTCACACCCTTGCCAACATCTATAAATGGATCCCTCATCTGAGAGATCTAGATGTTGGAAATTTGTAATTTGTAAGGAAGTGTTGATAGTTTGTCTTTGAGAAGGAACATCGTATTGTTGGGTGATCCTGCTTTTCATGAGGTGAAGAGGGATTTGATGCTAGGAGGATGATGCTAGATCAGACAGTTGGGTTGTAATCCTCTCTTCTATTATTAATAAAGTTATTTGAGTTTTCCTCCATATAATCATGTATTTGTGAATGTTGTTATTTGTAAATGCCATTGTATGCTCATTGTATTTATGATTCTGCAATGCTTATGATATCATAGATTTAGATTCTTTGATGGTGTTGTGTTGCTTTGTTTCTACAGATATTCTCTAAGTGGGACAAGTAGGATAAGAGTTGCAAGCTCTACCAAGGAGGAGAGAAATCAAGCAAGGATTCAAGCGGAAGATCCAGGTTGGTCCCTTTGCTTCTCTCTTATCTATCATACATAGAGGAAATCACAAATTTCTTTGGTTGTTTGTTTCTAGGATAGTTGCCAATCCTAGTGGGACTAGCAGATCGAAAAGACACTAGTTTTCCCGAAAACAACAATCTCCAAGGCCTCTACTTGAGTCATAATCCTCTGTTGTCACAATGCAACCCTTAGGTGAGGCAGCAGCGAGGCCACGAACCACTCGTGGTGTTGTCCATTTGTTAAGCTCATATTAGCTTCACAGATTTTACACTTCAATCTCCGATCCAATTCCCAAGGTGTCTCACCTAGTTTCATCGCAATTTCCTTGAACCCCACAATCAACTATGGCTCAGATTTAGGCCTACTGAACTCTTTATTCAGTGTGGTCTAGATCTCTGCCAACCCAGTGTTTGGGTTATCATTAGAGTACTTGACCTACCAAGTTAGTGTGTGATCCTGTAAACTGCTAACTAATGTTACCTTCTTCATGTGATTGTCTTTGACGCCTTAGCTTCCCATACAATTTTTACAACAAACCAGAACTAGTCTGGGTCCTCATTTCCCAAGACCTTAAACAAAGGCAGCGTCACTGAATTTTCTATGTTGAACTGCACTGGAGGTGGTGGTGGTGTGGGAGAAGTTGTAGGTGATGGTTGTGAAG
>APFE031050281.1:1834-22810 GCA_000404065.3 Pinus taeda
TGAGCCGTTCCACACCCGACCGAGACGCATCGACAGCCTCCATCCGCTTCCCTCCCGGCAATTTCAAGCACTCTTTAACTCTCTTTTCAAAGTCCTTTTCATCTTTCCCTCGTGGTACTTGTTCGCTATCGGTCTCTCGCCCATATTTAGCCTTGGACGGAATTTACCACCCAATTAGGGCTGCATTCCCAAACAACCCGACTCACCGACAACGCCTCGTGATGCGGCAAGGTCCCAGGCTGACGGGGCTGTCACCCTCTCAGGCATCCCCTTCCAAGGGACTTGGCCTAGGTCCACCGCTGAAGACGCTTCTACAGACTACAATTCAGGCGACGCTGCCGCCCGATTTTCATGTTGTGCTCTTCCCGGTTTGCTCGCCGCTACTAGGGGAATCCTTGTAAGTTTCTTTTCCTCTGCTTAATTATATGCTTAAACTCAGCGGGTGTTCTCGCCTGAGCTGAGGTCACAAATTTGGAGCTAAATCCGCCCTACCCGATGGGAGGGCAAGAGAGAGAAAAGCAAGTTTGAGCGATGCCACACAAAGCCCGCATTAGCTAACGCCGACTTCCCATCCAAGGGGAGAAGATCATCGCTCTCCGACGCACGCCACGAAACATCGCTTGAGGTATTTCAGCCATCCGCACCGCGTTGGGCATGAACGGCCAGCTCGGCTGCTCCCTAGCATAGTGCAGGGAGCACGTTTGAATGGGATGCGATGCCCAGACAGACGTGCCCTCGACCGAGGCCTCTGGTCCAAATTGCGTTCAAAAACCCGATGATTCACAGGATTCTGCAATTCACACTAAGTATCGCATTTCACTACATTCTTCATCATAACAAGAGTCGAGATATCCGTTGCCGAGAGTCGTTTCCACATATTACTGAAATATCGGCCACAACACTGAGTAGGGGCACCCCCCACAACAAATGCAAAGCCAAGGGCCAAAGGGAGGAAAATTGCATGAGAGAAAGAGAAACAAAGGTGTCTACCCCCCTCAAAGGAGGAGGCTCGAACAGAGAACAATCTCCCCGAGCCCCACGCCCTCGCAAAATGGGGGGAAATGCAGGAACAACGATCGAGAAGGACTAGGGTGGCCACCCCTGGAGCTCACACTGCTTTTAGTCCTTCCCAAACACCAATCCACAACAATTCCCCCCTTTGTCCGTAAAGCTAGGGACCAAAAGGAAGAAGGGAAGAAAACAAGGTGAAAGAAATATAAGAGATCAAACGTGGCTACCGGCTCACAGGGGGAGGGCTCAAGTAAAGCACAAGCCCCCAAAGCCCCATGCCTTCGCGAAAAGCGGGGGAATTGAAGGGGACGACGATCGAGGAGGACTAGGGTGGCCACCCTGGGAGCTCCCACTACGTTTCGTCCTTCCCGAACACCAACCCACAACAATGCCACCTTTTCTCCATAAAGCTAGGGGCCAGAAGGAAGAAGGGAAGAAAACAGCATGAAAGAAAGGGACATCAACCGTGGTTACCGGCTCACAAGGGGAGGCTTCAAACAGAGAACAAGCTTCCCCAACCCCGTGCCTGCACAAAAAAGGGGGGAACTATAGGGGACGGTGATCGAGAAGGACTAGGGTGGCCACCCTGGGAACTCGCACTACGTTTCGTCCTTCCCCAACACCAATCCACAACAATCCCACCTTTTCTCCATAAAGGTAGGGGCCGAAAGGAAGAAAGGAAGAAAACAACATGAAAGAAAGAGAGATATCAAACGTGTCTGTCGGCTCACAAGGGGAGGGCTCAAACAGAGAACAAGCTTCCCCAACCCCATGCCTTCGCAAAAAGGGGGGAACTGCAGGGGACGATGATCAAGAAGGACTAGGGTGGCCACCTGTGAACTCGCACTGCGTTTCGCCCTTCCTGAACACCAATCCACAACAATCCCACCTTTTCTCCGTAAAGCTAGGGGCCAAAAGCAAGAAGGGAAGAAAACAACACGAAGGCAAGAGATATCAAACGTGGCTACCGGCTCACAAGGGGAGGCTCCAACAGAGAACAAGATTCCCAAACCCCGTGCCTTCACAAAAAGGGGGCAACTGCAGGGGATGGCGATCGAGAAGGACTAGGGTGGCCACCCAGGGAACACACACTGCTTTTCGTCCTTCCCGAACTCCAATCCACTACAATCCCACCTCTCCTCCACAAAGCTTAGGGGAAAAAGGAAGAAGGGAAGAAAGCAACACCAAAGAAACAAAGATCCCATGAAAAGAGGGAAGCCCAATAGCACGTCGAGTAGATGTCTGCTAACCAGAAAGAAATCGAACAAGGCACAATCCACAACAATCCCACCTCTCCTCCACAAAGCTTAGTTAGGGGCAAAAGGAAGAAGGGAAGAAAACAACACCAAAGAAACAAATCTCCCAAGAAAAGAGGGAAGCCCAATAGCACGCCGAGTAGATGTCCGCTAACCAGAAAGAAATCGAACAAGGCACCCAATCGAAAAGCATCTCACCTCTTCACACCCTCCCACCTACATGTACGGCACAACACCCTTTCTAGCTTCACAACATAACAAACAACAATCAAACAACCAAGTAAATAAGTCACAACCAAGCAAATAAATTGCAACTAGAGAATGTTACTGAAAGGTAAACAACCCCCCAACCCGGCACAAAGCTTCAAATGACAAATAGACTACTAATAACAAACCCACCCCGCTGTTGCATCCCTTCATGTACAAAACACCCAACAACCTTTCCAGCGAGAATGCCAACAGGGGTCAAGAATCAAACTCCAAAGAGGAGTTGTCACGGACAGACACTCAATGCCAGAAAAAGCCACGGGCCACAAATACATCGATGGTGCAAGGCCACTAAAAGTCAGGGACTCCCGCAAAGCGCACACCACGAAACAAAGAAATAAATGACCAAGTCCCACAAAAACCCCACAATTCAAAGGGAGGAACAAAGACACAACCCGCTACTTCTTTTTCCCTTAGAAGGGGAGTGGCTCACGAGAGGACGAGGAATTCCCTCAATGACAAAGGCACGAGATAAGATTGCCACCCTCTTGCCCACTAGTTGGGAAAATTGCGATCCCGATGGAGCTCAGACCGAGGGAGGGGTTTTTCATTACCTGGACACCCAACCCTTCCGCGAGGGAATTTTCGAGGCAGGGTCGGGAGGGACTTGGGTGTTCAACTCAACAGGATGAACCGCTCTTCATCCATCCCACACTGACCCCACCCCGAAAATTTCCCCTCACGGAAGGTTTGAGCTACCAAGCATGCGCGCAACCACTCCCTTGACCCAACCACCAGCGAAAAAGCTCACCCAAGCAACACATCAACCACCACTGCCTTTTTGAGAGAACCAACTATGGAAGCCCACACCCTTGTCCCATTCCTTCCAACGAACAAAAGACCGAGCACCGCTGCTACGAATGAGTCTGAATTTTTTATCCATCGTATTTCCCGAGCACCTCAACTGCAGCAACCATGCACGGCTGAATAGGTTGTCAGAAGGGCTGCCAAGAAACAAGCTTCTGAACCCCCCGCAGAAACACATTGGGGGAAAGAAAAACAAAGGATGGGTGGGACAAGAACAAGCATGGCTTGCAAGCACACACGAAAAAAAAAAGTGTTACCTCAAGACAAGCAACCAACAATGTTCCCGCCAAACACCAAACTCGCTCCCCTAGAGACACAGCACACAGTCCCACGACATTGCAATCGAAACCCAACCAACCCGAACCAAAAAAGAAAACCCCTGCTATCAATGATCCTACTGCAATTTCACCTACGGTAACCTTGTTACAACTTCTCCTTCCTCTAAATGATAAGGTTCAATGAACTTCTCACAACGTCGACGGCGGCGAACCACCATTGTCGACGCAATCCAAACACTTCACCGGATCATTCAATCAGTAGGAGTGACGAGCGGTGTGTACAAAGGACAGGGACGTAGTCAACACGAGTTGATGACACGCGCCTACTAGGAATTCCTCGTTGAAGACCAATAATTGCAATGGTCTATCCCCATCACAATGAAATTTGAGAAGATTTCCTGATCCTCTCGAACCAGGAAGAAAAGCTCATTGGCTGCATCAGTTTAGTACATGTGCGGCCCATAAAATCTAAGGGCATCACAGACCTATTATTTCCTGAAAATTCCATGGCCTAAATGGCCATAGTCCCACTAAGAAGCTGGCCGCGAAGGGGAACCTTCGTGTAGATAGTTAGCAGGCTGAGGTATCGTTCATTATCGGAATTAACCAGACAAATCACTCCACCAACTAAGAACGGCCATGCACCACCACCCATATAATCAAGAAAGAGCTCTCAATCTGTCAATCCTTACTATGTCTGGACCTGGTAAGTTTCCCCGTGTTGAGTCAAATTAAGCCGTAGGCTCCACTACTAGTGGTTCCCTTTCGTCAATTCCTTTAAGTTTCAGCCTTGCGACCATACTCCCCCCGGAACCCAAACACTCTAATTTCTCAAAAGGTGCTGGCGGAGTCCTTAGAGCAACATCCACTGATCCCTGGTCGGCATCGTTTATGGTTGAGACTAGGACGGTATCCGATCGTCTTCGAGCCCCCAACTTTCATTCTTGATTAATGAAAACATCCTTGGAAAATGCTTTCG
Source organism: Pinus taeda (assembly GCA_000404065.3). Taxonomy (NCBI): domain Eukaryota; kingdom Viridiplantae; phylum Streptophyta; class Pinopsida; order Pinales; family Pinaceae; genus Pinus; species Pinus taeda. The sequence goes on from APFE031050281.1 coordinate 6,433, forward strand.
CAGTGGTCTGTCTTTCATAAATCCAAGAATTTCACCTCTGACAATGAAATAAGAATGCCCCCGACAGTCCCTATTAATCATTACTCCGGTCCCAAAGGCCAACACAATAGGACTAGACTCCTATCACGTTATTCCATGCTAATGTATTCAGAGCATAAGCTTGCTTTGAGCACTCTAATTTTTTCGAAGTAACAGTGCTGGAGCCATGACCCAGCCAATTAAGGCCAGGAGCATGCCGTCGACAAAAGGGACGAAAGGGCAGGTGCACACCGAGTAGGCGGACCGACCTTTACCACCAAAGATCCAACTAGGAGCTTTTTAACTGCAACAACTTAAATATATGCTATTGGAGCTGGAATTACCGCGGCTACTGGCACCAGACTTTCCCTCCAATGGATCCTCGTTAAGGGATTTAGATTGTACTCATTCCAATTACCAGACTCGATGAGCCCAGTATTGTTATTTATTGTCACTACCTCCCCATGTCAGGATTGGGTAATTTGCACGTCTGCTGCCTTCCTTGGATGTGGTAGCCGTTTCTCAGGCTCCCTCTCCAGAATCGAACCCTAATTCTCCATCACCCATCACCACCATGGTAGGCCTCTATCCTACCATCAAAAGTTGATAGGGCAGAAATTTGAATGAAGCATCGCCAGCACAAGGGCTGTGCGATCCGTCGAGTTATCATGATTCACCAGAGAAGCGGGCAAGCCCGCGCCAACCTTTTATCTAAAAAATGCATCCCTTCTAAAGAGTCGGGACTTGGTGCACGTATTAGCTCTAGAATTACTACGGTTATCCGAGTAGTATGGTACCATAAAAAAAACTATAACTGATTATATGAGCCATCCGCAGTTTCACAGTCTGAATTAGTTCATACTTAGACATGCATGGCTTAATCTTTGAGACAATCATATGACTACTGGCAGGATCAACCAGGTAGCACCCTCCAACTTCAAAGTGCATTCCGGGCGCTCTCTTACCAAGAGCCAACCTGAACACCCATCGATTCAGAGAGATGTCAAAATATCATGTAAAACTTTTATGCCTTGCACCTCTTGCATCCCAAGAAGAAAGCACACGCAACATGCCCAGGACATGGCGAACAAATGGGTAGACCTGCCGAGCCACAATGCACCAAGGCCACTCCGGAGTTTGCAACCACACCCCTGACCAACAAGAAAATGAGGGATCACTCACCCACTCCCCTAGAAATGAATTCCTCCAAAAGCCTCCGCGTCGCGCAGCGAGGCCACCTAGGAGTCCACCCGGACAGCAGCAACGATGGACCTCGATCGCACGATCGCCTGCGGCAGCCTCAATGCAAAGGAAACGGAAGGAAATAAAACAACAAGACCAACCAAGCCCACAACCTCTCTTAGAAATGCCCCCTGACCCTCCAGGCCACGCACCGAGGCCACCTAGGAGTCCACCCGGACAACAGAAACGGTGGACCTTGATCACTCGACCGCCCAGGACAACCACGATGCGAAGGCAAAGGAAGGAAATAAATGCAGATCTAGAGGCTCGCTACACAATACAAGAACATATCCAAACAAGAGGAGGGATCGGGCAACTCTGCACCCCACGCACCCTACGTAAAGGCAACCTAGGAGATTTCCAACAGCTTTACCGACCGGACGATGAATAACTTTCCCCTACGGCCACCTCCACGCAAAGGAGGGAGGTCAAAGCGTTCCACCTCGAAATCCTTCTTCCAGATGCCCCCACCATCAATGTAGCAAGCCTCCTCCCCATTGGACCACAAGTGCATACACAATTGAAACAACACATGCCCCCAACCCTCCCCTCCCCGCACGGAGGCCACCTAGGAGTCCACCCAGACAACAACAACGATGGACCTCGATCGCATGATCTCCTACGGCAACCTCAATGCAAAGGAAACAGAAGGAAACAAAACAAGACCAACCGAGCCCACAACCTCTCTTAGAAATGCCCCCCGACCCTCCCCGCCGCGCACCGAGGCCACCTAGGAGTCCACCCGGACAGCAGCAACGGTGGACCTCGATCACTTGACCGCCTGCGGCAACCACGATGCGAAGGCAAAGGAAGGAAATAAATGCAAATCAAGAGGCTCGCTACACAATACAAGAACATATCCAAACAAGAGGAGGGATCAGGAAGCCCCGCACCCCACGCACCCTACGTACAGGCAACCTAGGAGATTTCCCACAGCTTTACCGACCGGACGATGAATAATTTTCCCCTACAGCCAGCTCCACGTAAAGGAGGGAGGTCGAAGCGTTCCACCTCGAAATCCTTCTTCCAGATAGACCCCACCATCGACGTAGCAAGATTCCTCCCCATTGGGCCACGAGCGCATACACAATTGAAACAACACATGCCCCCAACCCTCCCCTCCTCGCACGGAGGCCACCTAGGAGTCTACCCGGACAGTAGCAACGATGGACCTCGATTGCATGATCGCCTGCGGCAGCCTCAATGCAAAGGAAACAGAAGGAAACAAAACAAGACCAACCGAGCCCAGAACCTCTCTTAGAAATTCCCCACGGCCCTCTCCGTCGCACACCAAGGCCAACTAGGAGTCCACCCAGACAGCAGCAATGGTGGACCTCGGTCACTCGACCGCCTGCGGCAACCACGATGCGAAGGAAAAGGAAGGAAATAAATGAAAATCAAGGGGCTCACTACACAATACAAGAACATATCCAAACAAGAGGAGGGATCGGGCAGCCCCGCACCCCACGCAGCCTACGTACAGGCAACCTAGGAGATTTCCCACAGCTTTACTGACCGGACAATGACTAATTTTCCGCTACGGCCACCTCCACGCAAAGGAGGGAGGTCGAAGCGTTCCACCTCGAAATCCTTCTTCCAGATAGCCCCCACCATCAACGTAGCAAGCCTCCTCCCCATTGGACCACGAGCGCATACAAAATTGAAACAACACATGCCCCCCACCCTCCCCTCCCCGCACGGAGGCCACCTAGGAGTCCACCCGGACAGCAGCAACGATGGACCTCGATCGCATGATTGCCTGCGGTAGCCTCAATGCAAAGGAAACGGAAGGAAACAAAACAAGACCAATCGAGCCCACAACCTCTCTTAGAAATGCCCCCGGCCCTCCCCGCTGTGCACCGATGCCACCTAGGAGTCCACCCAGACAACAGCAACGGTGGACCTCGATCACTTGACCGCCTGCGGAAACCACAATGCGAAGGCAAAGGAAGGAAATAAATGCAAATCAAGAGGCTCACTACACAATACAAGAACATATCCAAACAAGAGGACGGATCGGGTAGCTCCGCACCCCACGCACCCTACGTACAAGCAACCTATGAGATTTCCCACAGCTTTACCGACCGGACGATGAATAATTTCCCCTATGGCCACCTCCACGCAAAGGAGGGAGGTTGAAGCGTTCCACCTCGAAATCCTTCTTCTAGATAGGCCCCACCATTGACGTAGCAAGCCTCGTCCCCATTGGACCACGAGCGCATACACAATTGAAACAACAAAATGCCCATAAACGTTGTGACTTAACATTTCCAACCGCAAAAGCCTGCCACGCACGCAAGATGCAAGGAAAAATCCGACCCCACGATCAAACATATGGGCCAACACATCTATCAAAACCTCAAAGCCAGCACAACCACAAACGATGTGCAGTTTGAAAGGAATGCCAACCCTTGAATTTACAACAAGGAGAACAACGCCTCACATCACCCGACGGTAAAAGCAAGGAAGAGGGCAGGTAGGTGGTTTACAACCAAAACCCTTCCACGGCCCTCTTAAATGTATGCATCTCAACCAACAATGCCAACACACAAAGAGTACAAGCACAAGAAACCGGCGCCATAAACAGCCGAAAAATGAAGAGGCCAGTCATCACAAGGAGCCACACCACAACAACCCATACAACTCCGAGAACTTGGAGCAGTCAGGGAATTTTTCACATATGCCTCTAGGGACAAGAATGGCCAACATTACCGCTCATGCGCTACCGAGTGGGCATGGAGAGAAGATGAAAATCGACTGCCCTACAAATGACCCAAGGCCATTCTTCAAGCAAACCTGAAAAGCCAACTCAATTACCAACCCACCTTTCACACGAAAAGCAAAACCCTCCACACCAAATAGGGAGGAGGCGAACAATATAACGAGGAGCCAATTTCGATGGAGCCACACATGGCTGCCCAACGCAATCAAAATTTTCTGTTCGCAACAACTGAGGGGCACAACAGCGACATAAGCACGACAGAGTTTCAGGGCTCCCATCTTGGACCACAACAACAAAGGCTCAATGGAGCGCCGAGCAAACTTTCACCATTCTTATCATTGGGATGGGCAATAGGGACGGGGATGAGCATGGCCCACACTAACACTCATGTGCTACCGAGTGGGGATGGAGAGAAGATGAAGATCGGCCACCGTACAAATGACCCAAGGCCATCATTCAAGCAAACCCAAAAACACAACTCGCTTACCAACCCACCTTTCACACGGAAAGAAAGCCTGTCACTGGTATCATTTGGAGGGGCACAAGGGGACCAAGATGAGCCAGGGAGCCACACCACAATAACCCATACAGCTTGGAGAGAAAACGGGGACTTGTTCACATATGCCTCTGGGGATGAGCATGGCCAACATTACCACTCATGCGCTACCCAGTGGGATGGAGAGAAGATGAAAATCGACCACCCTACAAACAACCCAAGGCAATCGTTCAGGAAAACTCGAAAATAGAACTTGATTGCCAACCCACCTTTCACACAGAAAGAAAGAAAACCTATCGCTCGTATCATCTGAAGGGGCACGAGGGGACCAAGATGAGCCAGGGAGCCACACCACAACAACCCATATAGCTCCAAGAACTTGGAGAGCAGAAGGGGAGTTGTTCACATATGCCTCACGGGACGAGCATGGCCAACATTACCGCTCATGTGCTACCGAGTGGGGATGGAGAGAAGATGAAAATCGGCCACCCTACAAACGACCCAAGACCATTGTTCAAGAGAACCTGAAAACACAACTCCATTGCCAACCCACCTTTCACACGGAAAGAAAACTTGTCGCTGGTATCATTTGGAGGGGACCAGGATGAGCCCGGGAGCCACACCACAATAGCCCATACAGCTCCAAGAACTTCGAGTGTAGAAGGGGAGTTGTTCACATATGCCTCTCGGGACGACCATGGCCAGTGTTACCGCTCATGTGCTACTGAGTGGGGATGGAGAGAAGATGTAAATCGGCCACCCTACAGACAACCCAAGGCCATCTTTCGGGCAAACCCGAAAACACAACTTGATTTCCAACCCACCTTTCACACGGAAAGAAACCCTGTCGCTGGTATCATCTTGAGGGGAACGAGGGGACCAAGACGAGCTGGGGAGCCACACCACAACAGCCCATACAGCTCCAAGAACTTAGAGAGAAGAAGGGAAATTGTTCACATATGCCTCTTAAGACGAGCATGGCCAACATTACCGCTCATGCGCTACCGAGTGGGGATGGAGAGAAGATGAAAATCGGCCACCCTACAAATGACCCAAGGCCATCCTTCAAGCGAATCCGAAAACACAACTCAATTACCAACCCACCTTTCACACGAAAACAAAGGGACAAGGGAGAGTCGGGAAAACGAGCTGCACGAACGTGCACAAAGCCAACCTCGGGTCACAACTTAGCATTTTTTTATACGGGCTTGTTCGCCTGGGTGCGCCCTCGCACGACCCACCTGAATGAGTTCACCCGAACGACCCGCCTGAACGAGTTCGCACGCACGCCCTCAAACGACTCACCCAAACGAAGGGACAAGGGAGAGCCGGGAAAACGAGCTGCACGAACATGCACAAAGCCAAACTCGAGGAAAAACTTAGCATTTTTTGATATGGGCTCGTTCACCCAGGTGCGCCCTCGTCCAACCCGCCTGAACGAGTTCACCCGAACGACCCGCCCGAACGAGTTCACACGCACGCCCTCAAATGACTCATCCAAACGAAGGGACAAGGGAGAGCTGGGAAAACAAGCTGCACGAACGTGCACAAAGCCAACCTTGGGTCACAACTTAGCATTTTTTGATACGGGCTCGTTCGCCAGGGTGCACCCTCGCCCGACCCGCCTGAACGAGTTCACCCGAATGACCCGTCTGAACGACTTCGCACGCACGCCCGAACGAGTTCGCACGCACGCCCTCAAACGACTCACCCAAACAAAGGGACAAGGGAGAGTCGGGAAAACAAGCTGCACGAACGTGCACAAAGCCAACCTCGGGTCACCACTTAGCATTTTTTGATATGGGCTCGTTCGCCCGGGTGCGCCCTCGCCCGACCCGCCTGAACGAGTTCACCCAAACGACCCGCCTGAACGAGTTCACACGCACGCCCTCAAACGACTCACCCAAACGAAGGGACAAGGGAGAGCTGAGCAAACGAGCTGCACGAACGTGCACAAAGCCAACCTCGGGTCACAACTTAGCATTTTTGATACGGGCTCATTCGCCCGGGTGCGCCCTCGCCCGACCCGCCTGAACGAGTTCACCCGAACGACCCGCCCGAACGAGTTCGCACGCACGCCCTGAAACGACTCACCCAAACGAAGGGACAAGGGAGAGCCGGGCAAACGAGCTGCACGCACATGCACAAAGCGAACCTCGGGTCACAACTTAGCATTTTCTGATACGGGCTCGTTTGCCTGGGTGCGCCCTCGCCCGACCCTCCTGAACGAGTTCACCCGAACGACTCGCCCGAACGAGTTCCCACGGACAGCCTCAAACGACTCACCCAAACGAAGGGACAAGGGAGATACGGGCAAACGAGTTGCACGAACATGCACAAAGCCAACCTCGGGTCACAACTTAGCATTTTTTGATACGGGCTCGTTCGCCCGGGTGCGCCCTCGCTCGACCCGCCTGAACGAGTTCACTCGAACGACCTGCCCGAATGAGTTCGCACGCACGCCCTCAAACGACTCACCCAAACGAAGGGACAAGGGAGAGCCGGGAAAACGAGCTGCACGAACATGCACAAAGCCAACCTAGGGTCACAACTTAGCATTTTGTGATATGGGCTCGTTCACCCGAGTGCGCCCTCACCCGACCTGCCTGAACGAGTTCACCCGAACGAGTTCGCACACACGCCCTCAAACGACTCACCCAAATGAAGGGACAAGGGAGAGCCAGGCAAACAAGCTGCATGAACGTGCAGAAAGCCAACCTCGGGTCACAACTTAGCATTTTTTGATACGGGCTCGTTCACCTCGGTGTGCCCTCGCCCGACCCGCTTGAACGAGTTCACCCGAATGACCCGCCTGAACGATTTCGCATGCACGCCCTCAAACGACTCACCGAAACGAAGGGACAAGGGAGTGCCGAGCAAATGAGCTGCACGAAAGGGCACAAAGCCAACCTCGGGTCACAACTTAGCATTTTTTGATACAGGCTCGTTCGCCCGGGTGCGCCCTCGCCCGACCCGCCTGAACGAGTTCACCCGAACGACCCGCCCAAACGAGTTCGCATGCACGCCCTCAAACGACTCACCAAAACGAAGGGACAAGGGAGAGCCGGGCAAATGAGCTGCACGAACGTGCACAAAGCCAACCTCGGGTCACAACTTAGCATTTTTTTATACGGGCTTGTTCGCCCGGGTGCACCCTCACCCGACCCGCCTGAATGAGTTCACCCGAACGACCCGCCCGAACGAGTTCGCACGCACGCCCTCAAACGACTCACCCAAACGAAGGGACAAAGGAGAGTTGGGCAAACGAGCTGCATGAACGTGCACAAAGCCAACCTCGGGTCACAACTTAGCATTTCTTGATATGGAATCGCTCGCCCGGGTGCGTCCTCGCCCGACTCGCCTGAACGAGTTCACCCGAACGACCCGCCCGAATGAGTTCGCATGCACGCTCTCAAACAACTCACACAAACGAAGGGACAAGGGAGAGCCGGGAAAATGAGCTGCACGAATGTGGACAAAGCCAACCTATGGTCACAACTTAGCATTTTTTGATACGGGCTCGTTCGCCTGGGTGCACCCTCGCCCGAACCGCCTGAATGAGTTCACCCGAACGACCCGCCCAAACGAGTTCGCACGCACGCCCTCAAACGACTCACCCAAACGAAGGGACAAGGGAGAGCCCTGAAAACGAGCTGCACGAACATGCACAAAGCAAACCTCGGGTCACAACTTAGCATTTTTTGATACGGTCTCGTTCGTCCGGGTGTGCCTTCACCTGACCTGCCTGAACGAGTTCACCCGAACGACCCGCCCGAACAAGTTCACCCGAACGACCCGCCCGAACGAGTTCGCACGCATGCCCTCAAACGACTCACCCAAACAAAGGGACAAGGGAGAGCCGGGCAAACGAGCTGCACGAACATGCACAAAGCCAACCTCGGGTCACAACTTAGCATATTTTGATACGGGCTCGTTCGCCCGGGTGCACCCTCGCCCGGCCCGCCTGAATGAGTTCACCCGAACGACCCGCCCGAACAAGTTCGCACGTACGCCCTAAAACGACTCACCCAAACGAAGGGACAAGGGAGAGTCGGGAAAATGAGCTGCACGAACGTGCACAAAGCCAACCTCGGGTCACAACTTAGCATTTTTTTATACGGGCTCGTTCGCCTGGGTGCGCCCTCTCCCGAACCACCTGAACGAGTTCACCCGAACGACCCGCCCGAACGAGTTCGCACGCACGCCCTCAAACGACTCACCCAAACGAAGGAACAAGGGAGAGCCGGGCAAACGAGCTCCACGAACGTGAAAAAAGCCAACCTCGGGTTACAAGTTAGCATTTTTTGACACGGGCTCGTTCGCTCGGGTGCGCCCTCGCCCGACCCGCCTGAACGAGTTCACCCGAACGACCCGCCCGAACGAGTTCGCACGCACGCCTTCAAACGACTCACCCAAACGAACGGACAAGGGAGAGCCGAGCAAACGAGCTGCACGAACGTGCACAAAGCCAACCTCGGGTCACAACTTAGCATTTTTTGACACGGGCTCGTTCGAATGACCCTCCCGAACGACCCGCCCGAGCGAGATCACCCGAACGACCCGCCCGAACGAGTTCACACGAACGCCCTCAAACGACTCACCCAAACGAACGGACAAGGGAGAGACAGGAAAACGAGCTGCACGAACGTGCACAAAGCCAACCTCAGGTCACAACTTAGCATTTTTTGATATGGGCTCGTTCGCCCGGGTGCGCCCTCGCCTGACCCGACTGAACGAGTTCACCCAAACGACTTGCCCGAACGACCCGCCCGAACGAGTTCGCACGCACGCCCTCAAACGACTCACCCAAACGAATGGACAAGGGAGAGCCGTGCAAACGAGCTGCACGAACGTGCACAAAGCCAACCTCGGGTCACAACTTAGCATTTTTGGACACGGGCTCGTTGGCCCGGGTGCACCCTCGCCTGACCCGCCCTGTCATGCCCCTATATTTTTTTTGCGTAATAAGGGGGTGCGGCACCGCCTTATGCCGGGTTCGGGCATATACGGACTACGCCTAAACTGACTTCCAACACCAATTTATCCTTTGATTAGTGTTTTCCTTTAATTTACGACAGCTAAATAGTCTATATAATTAACATCCATATAACTTATTTATATCTGTTAAATTATAACTCGTTCAGCAATTGTAAACATAAACCGTAACAACCATAACCATAAGTAAGAACACGATATGGAGGAGGCCCAACTCGAACCGAGTGGTGCCTCTGAAAACCGTCTATATACTTTTCCCAAAGTTACAGTTTTAAAATTTTACAATATGTGTGAGCCTTGCTGGGCCTCACAACCTTGAACGTTCGGCCTGCATGATCCTCTGATCGTTTACAACAGCCCCAATTCGGGCGAACTGCTAGACCCAACCAACCGTCCAAAACCGATCCTAAGATCGTTCCCCCGGACCCTCAGTCTGTACCAAACTACCGCAGGAATGTCGCAGTTTCGTCGACCCTCTTGCGCACTACTGCGCCTTCGTTCGACAATCCAACCGCCCTGTCTCGTTCAGACCTTCGTCGCTGTCCTGTTCGACTAGTTCACTCACCGAAACCGTCCTTGGCTGCTCCCGAAACCTTGTCTGTCACATCGTCGCACTGCGCTGTTGTGTGAAGAGCTATTCGGAGGCTAAACAAAGACCGAATGCTTTTGAGCGAATGTATGATCGAAACTTGAGTGATGTCAAATGAGTTGAGCGCCTCCATACTTATATGGATCTACGCCAATCTTTAGGGGGTGTCGGTTACTCCAAGCCGACCCCCGTATGTGTGTTCCGCCGCCCCATCTCCATGAGCCGACGTGGTACTTTGTTAAAAGTCACCCAATCTCCATCGAGCCGACTTGTTTGCTTAGTTTAGGAGTCGTGTCGTCCAACCGTTCGGGCGGGTCGGCCTATGTTTCATATGGCCGCCCACGCCACGGTATAAGTCATCCTCCGTTCTATCTCCGCGCGCTCGAACTCTGTGTTGTCCCCTTCGTAAATGCCTTCGCTGTTTGGTCCGTCGCACTTGTTCGTCGTTCGCCGGATGGTCATTTCGTTCGGGCAGGCACACTCCGTGTCGCCCTGCCTACGTGGACCTCCGCTCGGTTAACCATTCGTTCCAACTGTCGGTCCTCTGTTTGTGTTTGTCCGTGTAGGCCTCCCGCCCTTGCTGCCCATGAACCACCTCCGTAGTCCCGGTTATGACTGTTCGTTTGGCGTTTGGGCGGGTGGGCGCACTATCGTGTCGCCCACCGCCATCGTTCCAACGACCCCCATCGTGCCAAACTGTTATATCCTTCGGGCGCCCGTCCTCCGATGTTTGCCCTGCTGCCCGTGTGCCGCTCCGTCGCACCGGTGATGTTATTCCTTCGTGTCAAGCCCTTGAACGGAACCTTGGGTGGGACGTCGTTCGTCGACGTTCGGGTCGCCCGTCGTCGTGCGGAGCGCCCGGTCTCCAGGGCGTTACACGCCCGAACGAGTTCACACGGACGGCCTCGCCCGACCCGCCCGAACGAGTTCACACGGACGCCCTCGCCCGGCCCGCCCCAATGAGTTCACACGGACACCCTCGCCCAACCCGCCCGAACGAGTTCACACGGACGCCCTCGCTTGACCCACCCGAACAAGTTCACAAGCACGCCCTCACCCGACCTGCACGAAAGACCCACCCGAACGACCCGCCTGAACGAGTTCGCATGCACGCCCTCAAACGACTAACCCAAACGAATGGACAAGGGAGAGCCGGGCAAACGAGCTGCACGAACTTGCAAAAAGCCAACCTCAGGTCGCAACTTAGAATATTTTGACACGGGCTCATTCACCCGGGTGCGCCCTCGCTCGACACGCCCGAATGAGTTCACACAGACGCCCTCGCCGAGCCCACCCGAACGAGTTCACACAGACACCCTCGCCCGACCCGCCCGAACGAGTTCACATGGATGCCCTCGCCCAACCCGCCCGAACGAGTTCACACGCACGCCCAAACGACCCACCCGAACGACCCGCCTGAACGAGTTCGCACGCACGCCCTCAAACGACTCACCCAAACGAACGGACAAGGGAGAGCCAGGCAAATGATCTGCACGAACGTGCACAAAGCCAGCCTCGGGTCACAACTTAGCATTTTTTGACACGGGCTCGTTCGCCTAGGTGCGCCCTCGCCCGACCCGCCTGAACGAGTTCACCTGAACGACCCGCCCGAACGAGTTCGCACGCACGCCCTCAAACGACTCACCCAAACGAAGGGACAAGGGAAAGTCGGGCAAACGAGCTGCACGAATGTGCACAAAGCCAACCTCGGGTCACAACTTAGCATTTTTTGACACGGGCTCGTTTGCCCAGGTGCGCCCTCACCCGACCCGCCCTGTCACGCCCCCAACCTCTCTATATTTTTTTTTCCTGTTGGGAGGTGCGGCACTACCGTGCAAGTCGTTTTAATTAACAACGTTGCATGTAGACTACGCCTTCACAACACTTATTCCGCTATCGCTTCACAAGTATTAACCTTATAACCAATTCTTATAATCGAATTTGTAATCTTATAACCGAACCTCTTAATTATAATTCTGTGTCAATTATAAATTACCAAATTCATATACCGATTATAAAACTGTTCACCAATACATATAACAGCGCAATACCAAAACACATAAGAACGCATGAAATATTGGGAGGGGCAACTCCCCGAGAGTCTGCCCGATGTTTTTATTTAACCGGTTTACAATTCATACAATGCGTGTGACGGCACTATGCCATGGCCACACGGTAGTCTTGTGTTGGCAAGCTCCGTGTAATAGGTTCGCAACCCCACGGCCTGCGCAGTAATTCTTATCATAGAGTTACAGTTCATACACCGACGTTTACAAGGGACTGCGCACTATGTGCGACCGCCAAGACCGGCGTAAACCATACAACCTGAATTTTGTTCAAATGACAGCGAGCCCGCGGCCTTCGCTGAGTTAATTGATCTGCCCAAACCTGTGTTCATAAACCGACCCCTTATCCGATGGCGCACTATTGTGCGACCTCGCAAGTCCGATGTAACACACTGTCTGGTTATCCGTTCGACCTTTGTCCTTCCCTGTTGAGCCACTGTCGCTACATCTGTGCCAAGATGCGTATCGACTTCGTGCTTCTTATTGGAAGACTTGAATGATCGAATTGATTGATCGATAATTGATGATCCTCCAAATGTCCATTGGTCGCTTTATTTATATGCTCCCACGCCATCTTGGAGAGGGGTGTCGGTGATAAAGCCGACCCCCGATTTCATGTTTAGACACCCGCCTCTTGCCCAGCCGATGTGTGTTAAATTGTTTTAATCCATCGTGGCGTTTTATCTTGGCGGGTCGGCCTTTGTTTTACAAATCCGACCAACGCCAAGTATAAGTCCATATGGCCTTTGTGCTGCCTTATTCCCCGCGCGTCCATTCATGTTCGGAACGTTTGCTCCATCGCCCATGTGCTGTCGCTGTTTGCCCGAGGCGCTGAACGAACCCGGTTCCACTCGGTGCACACGAACTGTCCCGACTATGTCCTCGACCCGTTCATTTGTCGCTTAATGTTGAACGCCGCCTACGTCGTCGCCCAAGCTTTATTGTGTCCACTGTTTGGACTGTCCTGACTTGTTGTCTTCGACCTGCTCGTTGTGTGGAGTTGTTGCCCGAACTGTCCCGACTGTCTGCCCTCGACCCGTTCGGTTGTTGATTCGTGTCGCCCTTCTGCCGAACTGTCCTAGCTGTTTTGCTGTCGACCTGTCCGCTTTGGAGCTGCGTTCACTGTTGTCCATTGCCCGAACTGTCTTAACCATTTGGTTGTCAACCCATTCATTTGTGGATCATGTTTTGGACCCGTGTTGGAGATGCATGTCCATCTCCCAACCGGTTAATATGAGTACGAACCTGGCTGGTGCCGCGCCCAAGTTAAGTCTGCTGTTGGGTGAATAACGTCCTCGCCCTTGTGTGGGTCGTCCGCTTTTGTGCGGAGCGCCCGATTCATTCGGGCGTTACACGCTCCTCCACCTTAAGATGTTGTCGTCCCGACAACGTCCTACTTAGGCAATCTGCAATGTAGACTCCTCCATTATGTGATTCGACCTCCATTGGATCACCATGTTTGCTTTGTAGTCTTGGTCGAGTGTAACACACTCGTTTCATGATCTCCCCGTCACGTTCATGGGAACCCCCATTTCAGGTGCCCGTTGAGACCATCAGGCCTGCTCAAGTACCTTTATGGGCTCACTACCTTGATCAGTCAACAATGAGTCCGCCTCTTTGTCTATTTAAAAATACTTCCAAGGGGGTGAGCCAGGTGGCTCCCCTTTATCCATTAGTTCGATACATTTGCCCGAATCTCCCACCTCCATCGGTGCTTCTCGGTCCTCCTTCATATATGTATTATTTCCGCCATGAGGTCTCTTCATGAGAGAACCTTCATCTACACATGTATGCCACCAGCCCGGTCGTGGTCCAACCTGTTCAGGTTCAAGTTCACCCCCGGCCCTTGTTCCGTCCGCAACATCCTTAGTCAAGAAAACTTCCTCCTCTTCGGCATTACAATCTGCAATTACTTGTTCCATTGTCCCACCGGCTTGAAGAAGTCCTTCGGCCTTTTCCCCCAGGGCTGCAAGTTCTTCAAATCTCGCCATACCTTGCATTCCCGTGTGGGTGTCATCACCCACACATGTCGATAAGCAGCGCGCTTCGGGTTCAACTTGATCACTTTCAAGTTTTACCTCTATCGAGCTCTCATCATCTTTACCCACGTTCAGCTCGAGTGTACCAACTAGGTGTCCATTGACCAAGTTCAAAGAACTAAACTTCCGAAAGTCCTCTGGATGACTTTGGTATAGAGTTCCCAGCCTGTCAATGTGGTCGAGCTCTTCCTATTCGATTACAACGATCTTCTTACCAAGAAGCTTTTCCCTTATCTTTTCCTCAACTTGCTTGAGTTCAGTCTTCAACCGGGCTCTTTCATCAAAGAGCTCTTGAAAACCATCGAGTCCCATATCTGCCATGTTCCGAACGACCTGTCACGAAATGCAGATATACACCAGCTTCACTGTTCCAACGCCAGCACCGTCACTGGCTCTGATACCATCTGTCACGAAGTGCAGGTGAGTATCAACTTTCGTCTACAAGCCAAACTTGGCTCTGATACCAACTGTCACGCCCCCAACCTCTCTATATTTTTTTTTCCTGTTGGGAGGTGTAGCACTACCGTGCAAGTCATTTTAATTAACAACGTTGCATGTAGACTACGCCTTCACAACACCTGTTCCGCTATCGCTTCACAAGTATTAACCTTATAACCAATTCTTATAATCGAATTTGTAATATTATAACCGAACCTCTTAATTATAATTCTGTGTCAATTATAAATTACCAAATTCATATACCGATTATAAAACTGTTCACCAATACATATAACAGCGCAATACCAAAACACATAAGAACGCATGAAATATTGGGAGGGGCAACTCCCCGAGAGTCTGCCCGATGTTTTTATTTAACCGGTTTACAATTCATACAATGCGTGTGCCGGCACTATGCCACGGCCACACGGTATTCTTGTGTTGGCAAGGTCCGTGTAATAGGTTCGCAACCCCACGGCCTGCGCAGTAATTCTTATCACAGAGTTATAGTTCATACACCGACGTTTACAAGGGACTGCGCACTATGTGTGACCGCCAAGACCGACGTAAACCATACAACCTGAATTCTGTTCAAATGACAGCGAGCCCGCGGCCTTCGCTGAGTTAATTGATCTGCCTGAAACTGTGTTCATAAACCGACCCCTTATCCGATGGCGCACTATTGTGCGACCTCGCAAGTCCGATGTAACACACTGTCTGGTTACCCGTTCGATCTTCGTCCTTCCCTGTTGAGCCACTGTCGCTACATCTGTGCCAAGATGCGTATCGACTTTGTGCTTCTTATTGGAAGACTTGAATGATCGAATTGATTGATCGATAATTGATGATCCTCCAAATGTCCATTGGTCGCTTTATTTATATGCTCCCACGCCATCTTGGAGAGGGGTGTCGGTGATAAAGCCGACCCCCGATTTCATGTTTAGACACCCGCCTCTTGCCCAGCCGATGTGTGTTAAATTGTTTTAATCCATCGTGGCGTTTTATCTTGGCAGGTCGGCCTTTGTTTTACAAAGCCGACCAACGCCAAGTATAAGTCCATATGGCCTTTGTGCTGCCTTATTCCCCGCACGTCCATTCATGTTCGAAACGTTTGCTCCATCGCCCATGCGCTGTCGCTGTTTGCCCGAGGCACTGAACGAACCCGGTTCCACTCGGTGCACACGAACTGTCCCGACTGTGTCCTCGACCCGTTCGTTTGTCGCTTAATGTTGAACGCCGCCTACGTTGTCGCCCAAGCTTTATTGTGTCCACTATTTGGACTATCCTGACTTGTTGTCTTCGACCTGCCGGTTGTGTGGAGTTGTTGCCCGAACTGTCCCGACTGTCTGCCCTCGACCCGTTCGATTGTTGATTAGTGTCGCCCTTCTACCGAACTGTCCTTGCTGTTTTGCTGTCGACCTGTCCGCTTTGGAGCTGCGTTCACTGTTGTCCATTGCCCGAACTGTCTTAACCATTTGGTTGTCGACCCGTTCGTTTGTGGATCATGTTTCGGACCCGTGTTGGAGATGCTTGTCCATCTCCCAACCGGTTAATATGAGTACGAACCTGCCTGGTGCCGCGCCCAAGTTAAGTCCGCTGTTGGGTGAATAATGTCCTCGCCCTTGTGTGGGTCGCCCGCTGTCGTGCGAAGCGCCCAATTCGTTCGGGCGTTACACGCCCGAACGAGTTCACACAGACGCCCTCGCCCGACCCGCCCGAACGAGTTCACACGGACGCCCTCGCTCGACCCGCCCGAACGAGTTCACACGCACG
>APFE031050284.1:2059-52540 GCA_000404065.3 Pinus taeda
CAATTTTATATAAATTTGTTTTATAAAGTTTATCATGCTAATTTTTACACAAAAATGGTGAATATCTACATTAAAATTAGTGAATTAAGTGAGTTTCTAATTCCTCATTTTGAAAAAACTTAATCTAGTTAAAGTTCTAAATTCTAGATCCACTGAATACTTCCATATTTAATGAAATATGTGTTCTTAGCTCGAAATCTATCCATCTCTCAATACAATCCCTTTGCTGCGCATAGACAACCAAAGGCTTCTCACAAACCTTCTCCTCTGCCCTCTAAGCCTCCTATTTCTATGCACAATTTTTCCTGGGTCCTCTAGCTACAACTTGTGTGATTCTCACCTCACACACAACACTGACCTCTGAAATAACTGCACAAACCTAAAGGAGATAAATCCTCATCATGGATGAGCTTCCTTTATAGGAAAAATATTCATCCAACTGATAGTACACTGTCCCTTCTCTGGTCTCAACTGGGTCTTTGTCTGAATTGACATGCATGAGTTATTTAAGCTATAATATTCAGTTATTTGAAAATACAAGTTGTTACATGCATGCAAGCATTAACAAATTGAATCTCATTAATTTAACAACTTGTTAAATGAATCTAACTGGACTTGACTCAGTTAACTGAGCCAACTAATTACAACTCATCCCTATCTCTTTAACTGATGGATAAATTCACTGATTAATAGATAAATTGTTGCATGTCCTCACATGGACTTCAAGTTTGTTTTTCCTTAACTAATTAACTCATGAAGATTAATTAATTAATATTTTAAACCACCGTTAAGACCAAATTCGTTTTTACTTCCTATTGATAGACCAGGGATTGCTATAAATAGGAAGGGACCTATAAATGCCATTTTTAGAACTTCCTATTTTTAACAGTTTCACCTCTCACCTAAAGTGGCCAATGACCTCACTAGTCAAACTGCTATTTTTAGACATGCTATTTTTAGGAGTCCTATTTTTTGCACGTTCTAAATTTAACATTTCTTGTTGCACATTTTTCAACAACAACTTCGAGAGCAAAGTGTAGTTTCCGAAATGAGATAGATGAGGAAAGAAATATTGGATGAAGTATCATCACTTGAGGAGTCCATGCGGAAGCTCTATGATGGATTTATCATCATGCATAAAGAATTTGTTCGCTTGCATGGTCTATAGCAGTGGAGCAAAGAGTTTGTTCATATCTCAAGAACATACATGTTTCCACCACCCATGTACATGAATGGACAATGTGGTACAATGGGGCCCCGCTTCACTTAGCCAAGAAGATGAAGCCACAGGAAGAGATGGAGAAAGAAAAGCTTCAAATGTTGATCCAAAACTATGAGCACCTCACCCTGTTCGTCAGCAACATACAAACATCATATGCACAATTGTAAAATACTTTGGATGTCATGGTGAGAATGCAGAAGATCCCATCAATCGGTTCCCTCACTGAGGCTGGACCCAAGAACCAAATATGGCTACAGATCGATGAGTACATGGAGCAAATAAGGCGAGAGGCCACTAGGGAAGACTCGGAGTTGAGTGCACACAACATGCAAAAGTACATTGGTGGTCCTTCCATGGTCAACACCATGTTACACATGCTTCATAACGAGTTGGATACGGGTTCCAAGACCATATACCTAGATGCCATGGAGGAAAGAGTCTGCTTTTAGAAAAACACCATCAAGCAGTTTGGGGACATCATCACACAGTACCAAGCTTGGCATCAATATGTGACTGAGAGACACCAAGTGGAAGTTGTCGAGTTGGTATTTCCCCAAACTTCAGAGTCATAGTATTTTTTCTTGTTAGGTTGTCTCTAGCCTATTTCATCTTACATGGGTACATGTGGAAAATGTAATATTATTTATAAATATGTTATAAGTGAAAGTCCAAGTGTCATTAGTGGAATATGAAATCTCATCACGTTATGAAATGAGTTACTTGTAAAGAAGTTGAAGAGTCATGAGGGTAGTCAAAGAGTCACAAAGGGGAATGTCAAGGGTGACCCCACCCTTCATTATAAATAGAACCTCATAACTCATAGACCAGCACTTTTGGGAGCCAAGCTTTTTGCTAGGCTTAGGCTTAGAAAAGGCTTGGGAGTATTTTACGAGCCTTGGCTTCTCCACAACATATAATGAGTATACTTATTTGGAGGAGTAGTTGTTCTTGACTGTAATGTTCCACTATTGGGGCTAGTGGTCATCAATGGTGTATGTATGGATGAAGCTTTCACTTATAATAATAATATCATAGCCAACATGCTTTCATGCATATTTTGTTATTGTAGTTGGACTATTAAAGTTTCTTTATAAATGTAAGTTGTTTAACTTACACATTTTCTTATGAACTACTTTGTATGAATCATATTAAATGTTTGATGTTGGATTAACTCACCACCTTAATTTGTTGACTATTATGGATATTAACTTATGATGTCATTGTGGTCGTGTGTTCCTTTAAAGCTATGTACAATTATAGGCTTCTAAGGGGCACACTTCCTTTTCCCCTCCGTGTGTTAGAACCTTCATTCATCACACTTGACTCTCCGTAGGGTCACACACTTGTTCTCACCCAAATTTATCTTACTACATGCTACCTTGGTCAAGGAATTACACTACCACCCAGTGCTGGGACTCCTACTGTAAATTGTTTGAGGTCTAGTTGGGACTTCATATCCGGGAGATCCCTTGAATGTTGGTTAGTCCAACATCATCAAAATTTCTAGCACTAGAAGGAGAGCCAGATCACAAGTTGAGCCCTTGAAGTCTGTTTTGAATTTATGCACATATTTTATGACTTCTATTGAAATCATAACCTCGACATGTTTCTCTCACGTTGTTGATTTTCAAGCGCGGATGAGATTATAAAAGACTTGTCCAAATATAAGTTCAATGGAGACAATGGAACACCCTTGTTCAAGCACACAATTTCCTTTGTTGGCTTTTTTCATACGCATGATGTCCCCTTGGATGAAATTTCTTGTGGGATGTTCACTTTTACGTTCGAAGGGCATGCAAAGCCATGGTGTCACACATTGCCCTCAGCCTGTATACACTCTTTTGATTACATTTTCAGAGAATTATTCCATGCTTTCATTCTTTATGACCATAAAGCACTTAATAAAAAAAAATTAAAATTATGAAAATCACCTCACGAATCTCTTTAGGAGTTTCATGATCATTTTCTTCACTATTGTTAGAAGTTTCCTGAAGATGAAGTTGATTGGGAATTTTAGGAGGAAATATTTCAATATCTTGTTCATATTTCTGAGAATCCACATGGGTTATAATATTTCGAACCTCTCCCTACATACCTCGGTGTTAGAGCTTCTAAATCTTAGAAGGACAAGGTTGTTGTCCCAAGTGACCCTCCATCCCCTTCTCATCAAATAGCTTTTGTTCCACAAGTTGAGGTCGGGGAAGTTGAGAATCCACCAGTTGATCTTTCACCATCTCCTCCTACCCCACATGTTCATAATTTCTACGTATATTTCGACTGTAACCTTGATGGTTATCATGTGGTCTTATCTCCTTAGCCTCTGTCCTTTGGTCGCTTTGATCCTCTGTATTTTGGTGTCCTATGTTCATCCGCCTTGGATCTCACATGTGATGTTGACGAGGATCAAGTTCTAGATGGAATTGGTGTTGAACAATCAACCTATCCCATCATTTTTTATGAGTATGTGTGGGAGTATGAAAAAGAATCGAAGGTGAAGGATGATCCCCTTCTGTCTACACCTTATCCGGTTTATCCTGAATTCTTCCATGATTATGCTATTTTTATTCCATCTTGTGTAAAATTATTTCCATATGTTCCTATTTCTGATCATTCGTAGAATATGTGGAGTGCCAATTTTTTATTCAATTGCAACGAGGACAAATCTATCTTCCCGAATCCACCTAATCTCTCAGCTTCCCTTTCCATAAACATAGAGGGTGGAATTTCTCATTTTTCAATATCCCCTAATTACAATTTGTCATATCATCCATCATCTTGAGTATTCTAATTCTGGCGATCGTGATATTTTTATTCATTCATCTTATCATGATTTGTATTTGTCTATTGTTGATATTTCTAAGCCACTAGTCTTTGATGATCCATCTTTTGATGAATTAGACCTAAAGATGTTGCGAAACTTCAGCTCGAGATGATGGTTATTTTAGGTTCTCGTAGCCTTAAGGTTAGTTGTACTATGGACCATAAAACTGTTGAATCTTCCTAGGATCCTCATCACTTTGTTGTTTACACTGAAAATCAATCTATTTCACAGTTTTCACATCATCCACCAAAATCACACAATCCTATTGCTCAAGCATTGGAGGAGTCATACATAGCAAGCACTATTGTGAAATGGAAGTTTTCTTCTTTCTTTATGTTTGCTCGTTTGTCAGGTTCGAAGCTGTGTACATGCTTGTCTTCCACGTGCAATGTGACAAGACACCATGATCCATCTACAGAGTGCCTTCCATGTGATTTCATTTTTTTCTTTTTAGTGGATGCATTCAAGCTTCGAACGAATTGGTTTACATTGTTTTATCTTTCTTGTCTATTGGTTTTCTTGTATATATTTCTTGTCAATCATGTTCTTGCCTACATGAGCCAACCAATTTACCGATGGTTGCGTTGGAAATATCACTTCACGTGAGTTGGCCTATGCTCTACTTAGGTTAGGATCAGGCGTAGTGTTTCCTTTTCTTTCTTTTTCCTTGATTTTCTTACTTTCTATTGCTTTATCTTGCTTCTTTCCTTTTCTTATTTTCTTTTGCACCTGTAGGTTAGTTTTCACATGAAACCTTATTTGGCCTCTTAGACATGCTGGGTGAAATCCAAGAGGAACTTGCACAATATCAACACTTGGTTATATGTCTATTTTGTCTCTTTATGTGAACCTTACATTCATTCTAGTCGATGATATCCTGATGGAAAATATGTTCCTTTCAGAGAGAGTCATGGTGAAATCACGATACTTGGACTCTTAACTAGTACCACCTACTCTAATTGATTTTCTATATTCAATTTACCCTTGTGAACTCAGTCAATTAGAGTAGGGAGAGGGGGAAAACCTTAACAAGTATATCAAAGGTATATATAAATATCATTCTCTGAAGGGGAAACCTCTTCTGCTCTCAATAAGTTGGGATCCCTCTTCCACCTCATGAAATAAATAAGTGCCTATGCACAGTTCTTTGAAAAATGAAAAAAATAAATTAACAGGAAAAAGAAGAGAAAGGCTTCGTACACAGAGAGATGAAGCAAGTAAATCTATAGGGGCATTGTTCAAGCTTGCTCGAAGTGGAGAAATGCTTGTGCTCCTAAAGTGACTCTGTCGAGGTATTTTCTAGGCCTACTAGCAGCGAAGAAACACCATAGATGAAACTAAAACTCTGAAAACCTATTTTACTTGTGCATATATATACCCCTCATCCCCAATAAAAACAACTAAGTTTGACTGGTCTTGGTATGTGTATATCGATAAAGAGAATGGCAGGGACTACATCTTTAACTCAAGTCAATGAAGAAGCTTGCTAATCGAAGAATTGAACAATAGTTCTAGAAGGGTTAGACTGACTTTGCACGAAACAAGGTCAATACAGAGAGATGGAGTTCTAACAATGTGTCGCCAATGTTGTAGCAACTACAACTACCCTCCAAAATTTTTCCCATGCTTCATTTTGTGGCCTCCCTTATAAACCACAACAGCTCATCTTGCACGGATCTAGGTACTTGTGCTTCAACTAAGATTTATTCTTTCAATATTGGCTTGCGTTTTCTCACTTAGATCTTTTTATAACCCACAATCTGATCTCTTGACTTGGAATTTAAACAGCTCCTGACTTGCCTTAGATAATTGCACTATCCTTGAGGGAAACATGACTTTCTCTTGGGAATTGCACACCCATGAGTGCCAGTGGACCTTGAGCCTAGGAATTGCGTATAAATGGATGGAAGCCAGCCTTAAGTTTGGAAATTGCACAAAACATGAGAGTAAGCCCAGATCCACTCAACCCAAAAATTACAAGAACAAACAGTGCTTAGAAATTGCGCTATGCATAAGATACAGAGTTTCTTGGTTCTTTCCAAAATTTCGCAATCTCTTTAGGAAATGCATGACAACTTTTCTCAAAAAAGACAAAAGGAAACAAGAAAAGTGCATACCTAAAACATAGGGATGTAGTTTTAACAACTCGAAGGAGGCACTTGAGTTATTTTGGAAAGTGTCACCATGTGTGACTTTTCCCTTGATTTGTTGCATGTACATCATAAACCCTAATTTGATAAAAAATATTTAATTGATGTTGCTAGAGCTCATTTTCACATTCAATATTTCTCTGGAATTCTTGAGGAGATCAAGGAACCTTCGGTGCGATCATCGTCGCTTTTCCAGGCTATTTTTTCTTTTCAAGTATTTTGCCGCTTTTTCTAGTGCTTTTTGTTGTTTATCTTGTGAGAGTGGGTTTCACTTGTTTCTTTGAACGAATGCTACCATTTTAACTTTTTTTAGCTTGTAGAAGTGTTGTTTCAAGTTTTATTACCTTTCCCAAATGTCGTATGTGCTACCCTATTTTTGCACTAACAGTTGTCGTTACGATGACTCCCTTCACATTCTTTGTCTTCATTTATTTTAATTGATTCCTACACTTATTTAATTTACATACATCATCACTTAGTTATATCTGAACTCAACATCACACCATCCTTCAGATCTGCTCGATTTCACACTCTCATTGGGCAGATTTAGGCTCCCCTTTCCCAGATCTCATGGTTCACTACATGCACTGTGCATTCTAGGAGCTCAGGGCATCTTCCTTGGCTTCTAGAATTGTGCAAAGGTTATCCTATTCTGGTTCCAACTGTGCACTGCGTAATTACAGGAATCAACCTCCCATATTAGCCACTAAGACCATGCAATTCACAGTCTCTCTCGGCCTTGGACTAAGACTAAACTGTGCATTGTGCAGTTCTAGTCAACAAGCTTCCCAATTGACTTTTGGGATTACGAAATGCATAGTTCGCATAGGAAGCCAGTGACTTCTTTTAACCAGAATTGCATAATCTGCCCCATCATGAGCTCGTTTTGTTGCTTGGTCTTGTCTTGAATTTTCTTTGGTTTTTAAGATGAAATTTTCTTCCATGAGTGTCCTCTTTGTCCCACAGTTATAATAGTTGTTGAGCATCTCTATAGCAATTATAATTAACATGGCATCCAAGGGAGTTGCATCAAAGGAAACTGCAAAGAGTAGTACTGGGGAAGCATTTAAACAGATATAAGTTAATATAGCCATTTATGCAAACACTCATTTGTTCATTAAGAAGGGTACAACATTGACATTGCAACAAATCAAGCATACTTTTGTAGAAAACTTCAAGGAATACTTAGCGAATCGATAGGTTTACCTCAGCAGCTAGCGGTTAGGATTATACAAGGTTGCATGCAGGTACCACGTCTTCCCATGTTTGGACATTATCAACTAAATTGTCTCACACATAGATGAACATACTGTGACATTGAGAATTCCCAGTGGGATAGGGCTTGCCACTTTCAGGATGGAGAAATTTCAGCAGATGTGTCATTTACCTGAGCTGATGAAGTGTATGGACTCATTTTTTTTATGCAACCCACAGCTTTGTGAACACTAGAGATATCATCAAGGGCTGGTTGAAAGAGTTATTGAAGTTTAGAAAGACACCCAATCATGTTTATAAGACAAAGTCTCTTAGGAAGGCTTATCAATTCTTGATCATATTTTCCTGCAGAATATATGGTCAAGAGAACACAAAAACCTTCCGTGAAGGTTGGGTATTCATGTTGGACGAGTTGGTGAATGATGGGAAGCCATTAAATTGGTTAGAGTTGTTGGTTCATCAATTGAATATACATGTAACTAACGCCAATAACCCACCCAAGAATGAGCAAGTGATATTTTACATGTCCGCATAATTACTTGATGCAATCAGTGCCCAAAAATAGTTCCCTGGCATGAGTTGGACAGGGAAACCAAAGGAGACTATTGTCATTGTTTATTGCAAGTTTCTTTTAGACTGTAGCAATTGAGGAGTGATGGAAAAGCTAACTGATGATTTTATCATCATGTTGTACAAGCTTATCTTAGACCAGGATCCTCCTTGCATGTCCCAAGAAATAATGGAGGAGATAATGAACATTGTAGATTGGTATGCCTCACCAGGTGGCACCTTCATCAGAGTGTATGGTGGAGAGAATCCTTCACATTTTCTACCAGGGTATGTCACTGAGAAGTTGATCATGCAAGCAGTTTCATATCACCACTCCATAGAGTTTTCAACAAGACTACATAGGAAGAATAAAGTGCCATGGTTTGCTCTTACTTTTTGGATCAGATTGTACAATACTAAGAGATTGAAATATGTAGATTCCAAAGATAAGGAGATAGTGGGATTTATGTTTGGCACCAAGGAATTTAGTCCATATGATCCCCACGTATTTGAAAAGACAACTGTGGGAGAGTGTACTTTCCATGGATCCATGTGAAATTTCATTGGGCAAAGGAGGACCCTCAGAGATACTATTATAATGCTTCTAGACTCAATGAATTGGTCAGTATAGAAATGACTTGGAAATATTCTCTGTAGACAATGAGAACATAGGAAGCAACAACAATAGCAACAATAGGAAACAATCTAGTGTGGTAAAAGGGAAAGAAGAAGATTGTCAAGAATCCATAGGTAGAGAAAAGCTACAAGATGAAGGTAGATCCTCTCTTGGAGAAAGAAAATTTGGCAACATAAGCAAAGAGGGAGTAGCAGAGAAAGAGAGTAGAGCGAAGGAAGAGAGAAAAGTAGAGGCTATAGGAAGTAGAACTGAAGCTATAGGAGACAGAGAAGAAGTTTAAGGAAGAACAAGAGCTTAGGATGAGAGAAAAAGAAGAGAAGAAGAAACAGGAAGAAGAATAAAGGCAAGGTGCGATGGTAGAGAAAACAACGCCCATATAATTCGATGGGTCGCAATAGCCAACAACTGAAGAAGAGGGTGAATAGATGCAGGATTGGGAGCTTGCTCAAAATATTCAGCAACTGACTGAAGTGACGAACATGGAGTTGGAGTAGAAGCCAAAAAATGAAGACACTAACCTTATGTCGTGATCACCAGAAGTCATCTCTTAGTCTCCACCATCTCTTGTGTCAGAACAAGTCTTGAGCGTGCAAGGAGAGGTTGTTCTCCTCGATGATGATCCGATCATGGATGTGTACAATCTATCACATGAAGAGTTATAGAGAAGGATTCTATGGGCACAGAGAAAGAACTTCTTAGATGATCATGCATCACCTGCATTCATCAAGGGAAGGTTTATAGTGCTAGACATCATGAAGCATCCAATTGTCCTTGTCGATGCCATCTTGTCCTATGTAGAAGCAACAATATCAAATGTTAAGATCTTGTTGGCTAAGAATGAACAACTGAAAAAGAACTTGTAGGCTGCCAAGAAAGAGGAAAAATAACTTCTAGAGCATAATGTAGTTTCTACAATGGGGGAGATGAGGAAAGAAATACTTGTTGAAGTACCAACACTTAACGAGACCATGCAAAACCTCTGTGACAGATTTTTTATTATGCGTAAACCAATTTTCCATGTTCATGGCCTACAACAATGGAGCAAAGAGTTTCTTTGAACTCTCAAGAACATACATGTTGCCATCGCCCATGTTTAGAAATGGACAATGCGGTACAAAGGGGCCCTGATTCACGTATCCAAGAAGATGAACCCACAGCCAAAGCTAGAGAAAGCAAAGGTCTAGATGATGATACAGAACTATGAGTAGCTCACCCCATTTGTCAGTAGCATCCAGGCTTCATATGCATGGTTGTACAACAGTTTGGATGTCATGGTGATAGTACACAGGATCCCATCAATCGATTCCCTCACTAAGGCTAGACCCAGGAACCAAGTCCGACTAGAGATCGACTAGTACATGGAGTATCTAAGGCAAGAGTCCATGAGGGAAGACTTGGAGATGAGGTAACACAACATGCATATGTACATTGGCAGTCCTATCATTGTCAACACCATGTTGCACATACTTCAAAATGAGTTGGATACAGGTTCGAAGACCATATACCTGGATGCCATGGAGACAAGAGTTCACTATCAGAAAGACACCATCAAGAAGTTTGGGGACATCATCAAACAATACCAAGCTTGGCATCAATATGGGATATTGAAGCACCAAGTGGAGGTTTCCAAGTTGGTATTTCCCCAAACTTCAGAGTCATAGTGTTTTGTCTTGTTAGGCTATCTCTAGCCAATTTTGTCGTACACGGGTACATGTGGAAAATGTAATATTAACTGTAAATATGTTATAAGTGAAAGTCCAAGTGTCATTAGTGGAATGTTAAAGGTCATCATGTTATGTAATGAGTTACCTGTAAAGAAGTTGAATAGTCATGAGGGTAGTAAAAGAGTCACACAGGGGAATGTCAAGGGTTACCCCACCCTTTGTTATAAGTAGAACATCATAACTCATAGAAAACACTTTTGGGAGCCAATATTTTTGGCTAGGCTTAGGCTTAGAAAAGGCTTTGGAGTATTGTGACGATCCTTGGCTTCTCCAAAAAGTAGAGAAAGTATACTTCTTTGGAGGAGCAGGTGTTAGTGACTATAATGTTCTACTATTGGGGCTAGTGGTCGTCAACGGTGTATGTATGGAAGGAAATTTCACATATAATAATAATATCAAATCCAACACGTTTTCATGCATATGTTGTTATTGTAGTTGGAATATTTTGGCTACTTTAGCAATGTATGTTGTTTAACTTACACATGTTCTTATGAACTACTTTGTATGCAATTATATGGATCCTATTGAATGTGTGTTGCTGGATTAACTCATCACATTAATTTGTGGACTATTCTACATTTTAACTTGTGATCATTTCGCTCGTCTGTTCCTTTCAAGATGCATACTATTATAGGATTCTAAGGGTCGTACCTCCTTTTCCCCTCCATTTATTAGAAAATTCATGCATCACGCTTGACTCTTTTTAGGTGTTGTATGATGTTTATGATTGCGAATAAAAGTATCTCCCCTAGGCTGGTGGATAACCTAGAACAACAGAGAGACAAGGAACACAATACTTTTTCTTGAAGTAAATAGATGAAAGAATGAGGCCTAACTAGAATCCTTCACGCACATGGCTCCTTCTTTAGCTTCGAAGCTCCAATTCCATTTCCGAATGTCAAAATTAGAACCTACATAGTGAGATAACACAATCCAAGAAATTACGAGATATATGCAGTACCATCTAAGTACTTCATTCAATAGATCAACATTGTATTGAAATATATGAATTAACAACATCACATATATAAAAACAATGAATTATTTTCATTAGTATAAATGGAAGGAGATTACAACCAGAAGTAGAAGTTGATATTGTAGAAGATGTCCTCTAAGTTGGTGACTTGTCCTTTCCTTGTCACAATATGCATCTCCAATCAACCAAAATGCATGAGATGATGACCACTCACTATAGCAGCATAATCACTCTCCAAAAGGAAACTCCAAACCACATAGAAGGATGGGAATATATAGATAAGTAAGGTAAGTTGGGAGTTATTATCCAGTTACCAATATAGGGTTAGAGATCCACCTTTGATGAAGCTATAGGATCAAAGATAAGTGTTGAAAAATCCAAAGTATGGAAGCATAGGATATGAATGTTTTATCTGAGGTAAGTAGTTAAAAAAACTTCTGGAAACTCCTATAAGGGGAATATTCTGGAATCCTGATCATTCTCTAGGATTTCTAGAACCAACACAAGTGAAAAGGGAAGCAACCTGCTGGTGACCAACGTAGGCCACAATGGAGCAACTTGTAGGTGAACGCACCCCAGTAGGCTTACATGTAGAGTTGGTCCTCAAACTCGCTCACATGAATAAGTTTAGGGTTGAAAATCTGGGGGATGAAGGGAACATGCTTAGGTATTTGTGCAATATGGTGACAAAGGGAAATAAGATGTTCATTGATCCCATTAGGAGGCTCACTAATTGGATCTGAAAAAATGGCCTATAATAGAATGCCCCTAAAGCGCAAAGTTAGAGACGATGACTGATGAGTGAAGTGCTTTACCTTGTGACAAGTTCATATCAAGGAAAACCGGCTCACTAGGGGGCTCACTGAACATATGTACCTCAAATTGAGTCATTATGTTGGGGGCATGCAAACTTATTTCAAGCATAGTTTTTCCTCTTTTTCAAGCTTGTGTAAAAAGGAAACTAATTTCAAGCATAGTTTCCCATGTTTCAAGATTTTGTAAAAATGAAACCATTCCCATTTTGTCCCTCATGATTTCCATTTTTATCATATCATTTTTTTCCAAATGAGCCTTGGTTTTATCATTCCATTGTCATCATTTTCTTGGTCAATCATACACTTTCACTTGGTTTTTACCCTTTCCTAAGGAACTATGACGATGAGTGGTCTTATTAGTCATCCTCTTAACCTTTGCATGTTTGAGTAGTTCCATCATGACCAGAACACGTTTCTACCCTATATACCACTCGTTCCTCCAGGAGGAGTCCTTTCTTAGCTCTATTCAGACTCATGAAATATGAAAATATTGTCGAGCACTGGTCTTTTCAAACTCGTAAAAATAAATGAAAAGGCATCTACTTAGTATAATTTTAACCCTTTTGTAGACTGAGATAGACTAGCTATGAAAAAGGAATACCTTAGTCAAACATGCCTAAGAGGTTCTCTTAGCTATTATTTTCTACCTTTTTGGACCTAAATGACTACCTACGAAAAGGGACATCTAGAGTTTTCTTTTTTCCTTTTTTTTGAACTCTTTAAACATCAAAAAGATGTTGAGTTTTACCTTCAATGGACTCGTTAAAACATCAAACAATGATGAACTTATCGAACATGAAAAGGACAAACCACTCCTTCTATGGGTTCATTAAATATACTCAAAGGGATTCATCTGAAGGATGAACTTATATATCAATCATATGTTATCCTCCTCAAGCTTGTTAAAATATGAAGAGGTACTAACCAGTATGGTTGGGGAAACTGGGATAACAAGGGATTCCATTTTGCTAATGGTATTGAGTCGCTTTTGAACATGACACTTTTCCACTTCAACTCCATGGCTGTTCGGTTGGGTAATCTTCTTGTCTTTGGTTATCATATCGTTTTCATAGCCTCCATTTTGGTTATGGGTCAATGATTCCAACTCCATTCAGTTTCACTGATGTGTTCAACAAAAGTCATTCAGTTGATCTCTGCTACAATACATTTAAGCGTTCATTTCATGTATACCTTTCATGATCCAGTTCCATGTTAGAATCATTCTTATAATTTTGTCTCAATCATCATACCCATTTCATGTCATTGATGGGGGATACATCAATGCCATCCTGCGATGGGTCGCTTCCTGTCAACATCAGCTCATCATCCAGGAAGTTTAATTAGAAACACACCTTTGGTACCTTAGTGCTTGCATACATCAATAGAAATTTTCCTTTCTCTCAGTGATAGGTTTACGTCAATGACCTTCGACCGAAAGACTCTGTATGGTGTTCGTCATCAACTCATTCATTCACACCATATGGATTGTATCATAGTACCTTGAGAGCCATTAACATCATCGACGATTTCTCTCATGTCTATTAACGACTTACATCATGTGACAATAATCAAATGGTGTCTACCGTGTTCAAATCCAACTCATTGATTCACATGGTTAGACTCGTACATTGGTTGGTTGTGTCAACAAGATAGAAGACCCTGGATCTAGTTTAATCCATCTGATATTTTATTTCAGGAGTTATACAAAGATCAAAATGTATGATGTCTGTGATCATATAGACAATCATCCAATCATGGGTCCACTCGTTACATTTGTGGACACGTATTTTTATCATTATAAATGTTATGGTAGCTTATGAGTTGAGTATGGGTATGCCTCCCTTAGTAAAGAAAGATGTCATATTGTAAATGTATTGTAACAAATGAAGCTCGTTGGTTTTATTTGATCCAAATTTGTCACAAGGTAAAGCACTTGAGTCATCTGTCATCATCTCTAACATTGTGCTTTAGGGGGAATTCCTATTATAGGCCATTTTGTTACATAAAATTAGTGAGCCTCCTAATGGGATCAATCAACTTCCTATTTCCACGTGTCACAATCTTGCATAAATCCCTAATCATGTTCCCTTCATCCCTTGGAGTTTTAGTCGTAAATTACTTCATCTGAGGTAGATTGAGGACCAATGCTCCCTGTAATCCTACTAGGGTGCATTCACCTATAGGTTGCTCCACTGTGGCCTATGTTGGTCACCAACATGTTTCTCCCCTTTTCACCTATGTTGGTTCTAGAAATCCAGGAGAATGATTGGGATTTTGGAGGCTTACCCTTCTAGGAGTTTCCATAAGTTGTTTCAACTACATACCTTCGATAAAACATTCAGATCCTATTCTTCCATAGCTTGGAGTGTTTCACCACTTATCCTTTGATCATGTTCCTCCATCAAAGGTGTATCTCTTACCTTGGATTGGTAACTAGATAATAACTCCCAACTTAACATACTTATCTATATTCCCATCCTTCTATGTGTTTGGGGGTTGTCTTTTAGAGAGTGATTCTGCACTCATGCTACTATAGT
The DNA here is from genome assembly GCA_000404065.3 of Pinus taeda. Lineage (NCBI taxonomy): Eukaryota > Viridiplantae > Streptophyta > Pinopsida > Pinales > Pinaceae > Pinus > Pinus taeda. The sequence goes on from APFE031050284.1 coordinate 16,706, forward strand.
GAGTGGTTATCATCTCATGCATTTAGGGTGATTGAAGGTGCATATTGTGACAAGGAAAGGACAAGTCAACAACTTAGAGGATCTTTTCTACAAAATCAATTTCTACTTATGGTTGTGTTGATCGGGAAAAATGACATTTTCAACATTATAAGGGAGACCACTCAGTGATGACCTTAAAGAAATTCCTTTTCCATTGAAATGACAGTTCTGACTAGTTAGACTAGGTCCAGTTACCTTTTTTCTTTCTCTATTGGCTTAAGGTATGTATTTTAATTACGAACAGATAAGAGACATCAAATCGATTCTCCTTACTGATTAGGAAAGAGAATAATCCTTAAAATACCTTTGTGGCTCACCCAAACCACTCTAAACTTTGCCTTTTTGGGAAGAGGACTTCTAAGATGCAGAAACAAGAATTAAAATGAAAAACTTAACATATGATGCACTTATCCTAGACATATCTCGATTGAAGGAAATAATATTATTTCTCTCAATCGAGAGCAAGCTAAAATGATGGGAAAATAAGCATGTAGGAATTAAATTTTAATGAAGGAAATAGACCAAGGAAATAGTTCATGAGATCTAATCCTTATTAAAATAAATACAAATAGCTAAATGCTTAATAAATAGTTACCAGACACTTCACTGTAAATAGCTCCAATTCTTAATAAAAACATGTATGAGAACGAGAAACTCATATCATAGTACTCAAGTAGTTCAAATAAAATTCCATGTAGAAAAGAAAAACATATATAACTCTAATCTGTTAGCTAGCTAGCTAGCCTAAAGAAATAAATGTTTGTTCTTATACAATTTCCACTTTTCAAGATGCAATTTTGATTAATTATGCAAGGTAGCTTGATCATAATTTTAAATGGGATAACAATTAACATTTAACAACAGTGCTAAAGCCAACAAATAACTCATACAATAGAAATGTAATTGAAAAATGAAAAAAGTTATTTCAATAATCAATGCAAACAATAGTTCCATACAACATTTACAAAAAAAAAAACTTTATTATGAATATGAATCAAGTTATAGAACCTCAAAAGATAACAACAATGCAAATCCCTTGCTACCCAGAAACTCAATCTTTGTCTGCAAAGAAGACTTCAATCCCACTGCAATAGTGGAAATGAGCATTGAAACTCCTCTACAAATAGACTAAAAGCTCCTAAATTATTCTTCCTTTTCTCTTGGATTTGAATCCCCCCGCCCTATAACTCAGCCTAGAGATGAGTATTTATACAAAGTTTATAATGTTAACATTTCCCCTCTATTAATTAATACCCAAAGAAATAAAAGTAAAATAAATCTGGTGGTTTTTCTTTTGTTAGATTGCAGGAAAAATAAAGATTGCATCATTTGAGAAAAATCATTGTGTTTGGTACCTAATGACGATTTTGGATTAATTCTGTCATAATATAATTGCACTTTTCATGGTGATAGCCATATTTAACCATTTGTTTCAATAGTTTTTGCCCATTAAACAGTGTTTCACCACCTAGAGAAATTTATTTGAGAATGTTGACTGGATGTGTTAATTCTCATCGGCCCTATGCGCCTTCTGTGATAACAGAAAACATAGTTAATATTTTATGGTGATATTTTATTAAAATGGTGGAAATAGAGACTAAATTATAAAATATGTTAAAACTATACTTACACCCAAGACTATAACTAAATGACTTTTTAAAATTTAGTGGTTATAAGAGTGGCCAGAGGATGATATACGTGACAAGAGTTGAGTGGTATTGGAGGTAAGCTGATCAAAAATTTTTATAATGCACCCAAACAAAAAAATGTCAATATGCCGATATTGGGAGGCTCTGATATGGAGCAGGCGCAATATATTTATAGACCAGAATTAATACCATATCAGGTCTGACATATCAAATCTTGGTAGATATCGTAGGTCAGTGATTGGAGGGATAAGATTATCGAAATTCAAAGATCAAAAATATATGATTATCAGAAGTTGCAGAGGCAAGATATATCAACATATCAGAATATCAGCGGAGTGATATATAAGAGGTTTTAAAATGTGTTCTGAAACAAAACCCAAATATGTGTAGCCCCGATAAACGGGAGTGGAAGAGGTCACGTGTAATGTAAAGGGAGTGATATGAATGGAAAAGTTAGAGTTTTTTGTGCTAAATTCCAATTCCGAATAGTAAACAAAGTGCTTAAGGATTATGAGGTAGATTGTGAGTTTTACATGAGTTTTTATGTCTTTATATTTAATTCATGGGCTTAAAACATGAATTAAAAAAAATAAAAAATAAATTGAACAACAACATAATAGTAATACACTCAACAATTGATAAAGGATTTCACCCCTCCTAGGCTACGTCTCCTTGGTCTAGCTTCAAATGGCTTGACCTAATCTCAATATGCTCAAAATACTTCAATGATAAAGAGTACATAAAGTGTGCTGACCAAAAGAGTGACTAGTTTCCCCTTCAAGGAAACATTCTCCGGAAAATAAATCTCACTCTAAATACATGACAACCTATAGTTAGTCATGAAAAAATCAACAAGAAAAGGGTTCTCAAATCAAGACCCCATACTCCATATGAAATTGAAAATAAGAAGTACAACAATTCACTTGAAGTACTAAAAGAGAGCTTTCCTCGAAGACAAAATGAGAAAAGATAAACATGAGATACACCATATATGTCTCAGCTACTATACAAAACATATGAAGGTTGGAAAACCCCTACAAGGTCCTCTCCATTCTCAAAAGCATTTAAAAACCGATTCAACTTGGTGGTTGATCCTAGCACCCATAGACTTAAACCTGCAAAAAATCTCTTCATAACTGCTCCAATAGCTCTGAAACATGTTCCATTAGCTTCAGAAGACCCAAAAATGGCTGTCTAGCCTCTTTCTTTTCCTCACTTGGATCAAAACTAAAGAAGTCATGAGCTTTCCAAGTTTTGATGCTAGTTGACCCACAAATTCGCAAGTCCGGCTAACTTCCCTACAATTTCGCCCAATTTTTCGCTAACAGAGAAACAAATTGGCACAATCCTAACGCAATTTGTGGGCTCATTAAATTTCCCAATGACACTTGTGTGCGCCCTCTTGGTCACATGGGCCCCTCATGTGACTTGGGGCTGGCCCCCGTGGTCTAGCGCCCTTCAAATCAACACTTGGTTCCTGGGCTATGGTCGCATGCTATATTTTTTTAAGGTTGGGGGGCTGGGGCTAAGCCCTAGCCCTTGGTCCCACCCCTGGTCCTTTTCGGTGTGGTGACTAGGGTTAGGGATAGCCCTCATCCCTCACCCCGTATTTGCCCCCAATTGATATTCAAATAAAGTTTGGGTGGGTCCTTTTAACATGGTCCACCCTTGGTGCAATGGTATATGCAGATAAATATTGGCATGAGGTCTATAGCTTAAATCCTGTGAGGTTTCGTTATGCCTCTTAGCATGTTTTTTTTCGCCCCCATGTTCCCACATGGCGACCTCCAATTGGGCCGCATGGTAGCCTGTGGTTGACCACCAACACACTAATGAAAATCACCCAAATTAGCGCCAATGATATTCGAAAAAGTGGTGAGGCATGATTTTCCCGATGGAGCATATTCAACCATCCCATTCAGCAGTCCCTGTAATCCTTCCATGTCAGCAGTATGAACTGCCGACTTGCCTGTGAAATTTTTTGGCAAATTCCCCTGTTTTGGAAAATGAATAGAACATGTTTCTGGGAGCATTGAGTCTGCTTTGCGCGAAATGAGTTGTGCTAGATTCAGAACAAAGAGAAATACTTGTTCATTAAGGTTCCACACTGATTCGATAACTTTAAAATTTTATCAAATTCTTAAGCTTTGGACCACTCCTCCCCACTAGGGGCTTTTGTACCCCAAAAAATCACTTTCAGTTGTTCAACAGATGAGGGTACAACTCCCTCACCTTTCCAATCTTGATCCATTTGACCTTGGAACTTTTCAAGATGATCTTGAGCTGTTTGATGTATCAATTGGATTTGCTCAATGAACTTCTTTACTTTGTCTATGTCTCTATGGTCATCAATATCAACATCCTTCCCAAGAATGAAAAACAATGGCGATCTTATGCAAAATATTTACCAAGTATAAAATCCAAAAATACTTTGGAAAATAACCCAAACAAGCTTCACATGGAAATACTTGTAAAATTGAGTTCTTGACACATTTGTAACATACTGAATGTACTATAGCTACTCGTCTCAAAATTTAGGATGTTTACTAAAATATTCACAAATTGAAATGCATCTTACAATATGGAATAAATTTGACTCCCAAATTCCCATGTAAATTGACTCATCATCAAGCGAAAATAGCATAACAATGCCAACAAAAACATTGTTTCATATAAGTTATTTATTCACAAAGATCACTTTTACAAAATTCCCAACTGTGGGGACATGCAACAAGCTAAATACAAAATAAATGTAGTCTTTAATTAGATAAATATTCCAACCATTTCTTACCCAACCATGCTGGGGAATTTTCTTTTTGCACTTCACTGCCTTCTGGAACTACTTTTGGAATGATTATGGCGTGCCTTGTACATTCCTCGACCTTCTCTTTCTCAGGTGATTCCATTACCTGATTTTCCTTCTTTGGATGAAAATGTGGATGCAACCTCCAACACTTTTCAATCCAATGTCCACTTATGATGCAATGAGTAAAAAACAAATTGTGAGCTTTTATTGGCACAAATGTCTTTAAACTTGGATGAAAATTTGTTTCTTGGTCTCCATTCCAATTGAAATATTCATCTTATTGACTAGTGCTTTCCTTTTGTGGAACTTAGCTACAAAATGGTTAGGTGCACAAAACGTGCATGGAAAAACATTCAACAACATGTTATTCAAATCATCATGTTATTCATAATCATCAAAAGCCTTTGAATAATCAGGATGCATATACCTCTTATGGTTGCCCTTTGGCTTATGAGCTTGGCCAGGAGAATTGAATGTCGAGAATAACTTGTCTTAGTCTCTTCTTAACTTTCTCATCTCTTTTTGGAGAAGTCTTGCAATTTATGTCTTACTTTTGCTTTAGAAACCAAGCTGGTATGAATTCCGGATGCAAATCCCAACAATTTTCCTCCTCATGTCCTCTCTTATGACAAAAATAACAAGATACCCAAGAGCTATCACTGGAAGACCATTCTTCCTTTTCAACATAGCCCAAACCTTCATATAGAGGTCTCTCCTTTGCCTCAATTAGATGGAAAATTCCCTGATTGTTCACTACAAGGCCTCCTCCCTTGTAACCCATCCTGGAAAAGAGTGTTGCTTGTATGCTTTTGCTATGCTTCTCAAAAGCTACAAAAGAGCTTAAATCAACATTTTCATGTAAAGTAACTACATGTAAATGCTTACCATTTTCCTCATCTTTGGACTGTGAGACAAAGAGGCTCTTAAACTCTTTCCTAATTCTTGAGGTGTCTTCTTGGACTCTTGTTCTTTCATCTTTTACCTCCTTAGACTTTGGCGTTGATAGAACCTCATCCTCATCATCATGTGGACAAAAGGTGCAGACTTGGCCTTATTCCTTCATTGAGGGACTTTCTGCACTAGCCTCTTATATAAGAGTTCTTGTGGAAAAGGATGAATATGAAGGTGATGGTTGAGATGGTGGATGCTTACCTCCATTTCCATTATTTCCTCTTCCTATAGAACCTTCTGCTTTTGGAGGCTTCAAGCTTTCACCCTGGACTCTGCTATTCTTCTCTTCATAGAGGACTTTTACCATTTCTTCCCTTCCTAAAAGCCTTCTCATCCTATGAAATATTTGAAGACTCTCCTTTATGTGTCATTCTTGTTGAAGCTTCAACTGCAATTTGAGGTAGAGCTGGTGGTGGAGATTGCGGCAATCTTGCTTTCCTGCCCAAACCTTCTCCTCTCTTGAGCTTCAAACTTGTAAGCTTCACATTCACTCGCAAATAGTTAAATCTTTATTGAAAAAAGAAAACCAAAAGCTCTGATATCAACTTTATCTAAATGGGAAAGATAGTCTTTTCTCTACTAAATTCCAATTTAGAACAGTAAACAAAGTGCTTGAGGATTATGAGTTAAATTGCAAGTTTTACATGATATTTTATGTCTTTATATGTAATTCATGAGCTTATAACATGAATTAACAAAAAAAAAAAAACAAACAAACAACAACAACATTGAATAACAACATAATAGTAATACATTTAATAATTGATAAAGGAGTTCACCACTCCTGGGCTACGTCTCTTTGGTCCAGCTTCCAATGGCTTCACCCAATCTCATTATGCTCAAAATACTTCAATGATAAAGAGTACATAAAGTGTGTTGACCAATAGAGTGGCTAGTTTCCCCTTCAAGGAAACATTCTACCACAAATAACTCTCACTGTAAAGACATGACAACATACAGTTAGTCATGAAACAATCAACAAGAAAAGGGTTCTCAAATCAAGACCCCGTAGTCCATCTGACAATGAGAATAACAAGTACAACAATTCACTTGAACTACTAAAAGAGAGTGTTCCTCAAAGACATAATGAGAAAAGCAAAAAATTAGTTATATATGTCTTAGCTACTATTGAAAACATATGAAAGCTAGAAAACCCCTACATGTCCTCTCCATTCTCAAAAGCCTTCAAAAACTGATTCAATGCCCTAGTTGATCCTATCACCCATAGAATTAAACCTAAAAAAACGTTTCTTAAGAAGTGCTCCAATGGATTTGAAACATGTTCCATTAGCTTCAGAAAACCAAAAAAATCCTATCTAGTCTCTTTCTACTCCTCAATTGGATCAAAACTGAAGAAGCTATGAGCTTTCCAAGTTTTGCTGCTAGTTGACCCACAAATTCGCCAAGTCCGGCTAACTGCCCTACAATTTCACATCATTTTTCGTTAATAGAGAAACAAATTGGCGCCATCTAGTTTCCATTTGTGGGCTCATTAAATTTCCCAATGACACATGTGCTCACCCTCTCGATCACATGGACCCCCCACGTGACCTGGGGTTTGCCCCCATGGTCTAGCCCCCTTCGAATCATCCCTTGGTTCCTGTGCTATGGTCGAATGCTATATTTTTTTTAAGGTTGGGACCTTTTTACATGACACAACATAGGTCCCTCCCCTGGTCCCTCTCCTAGTCCTTTTGGGCACGGTGAACCGGGCTGGGGCTAGCCCTTGTCCCTAATCCCATATCCGCCCCCAATTAATATACAAATAAGGTTTGGGTGGGTCCTTTTAACAAGTCCCACCCTTGGCTGAATGGCATATGGGGATAAGTTTTTGCATGAGGTCCATAGAGTGAATCCTATGAAGTGAAGTTTGGCTTATTAACATGTATTTGGTGGTCACCATGCTGCCACGTGGTCGCCTTTGGTTGAGCAACCTGGCAACCTATGGTTGGCCACCAACTCACCAATGAAAATCGCTCAAATCAATGACAATGATATTCGGAAAAGTGGTGAGATATGATTGACCCGATGGATCCCTGTCAACCATGCCCAGTCAGTAGGCCCAATCATCCTGCCACATCAACAGTATGAACTGCTGACTGTGTTATCAATTCTTTTTCCAAATTTGTGTTGGGTTGTGTTATATTCTTTCCACGACTAGCCCACATAGTTAACCCGAGGTTAGAGGGGGAGAGGTCACAGGGGGTTTGAGGGGTACTCGTAACCCCACTTTATGGGGTCCAGGGAAGCGCCCCAGAAAATTTTGGTTTTGGACCCTATGTTAGGTTGGGCGGATCCACCTATGGTTTTGTGCATGATTTTCGCACATGTTTTTTGGATGCGATGGTTAAAATAGTCACCAAGGATGTGGTATCAGAAATTTGCTACATTTATATGGGGACTTGGCTTCACTAGAAGGAAAGCAGATCATTGTGTTTATTTTAAATTAATTGGTGACCGTGTTATTTATCTAGTCTTGTATGTGGATGATATGTTGATGGTTGGAAATGACAAAGAAATTATCCACGATTTGAAGACCCAATTGTCCTCCAAATTCGACATGAAAGATCTTGGTGCTGCAAACTATATTTTGGGCATGGAAATTAAAAGAGATCGGGCAAAGAATAAGCTCTCGTTAAACCAGAGGAAGTATGTCGAGACAATATTGGAGAGGGTTTAATATTTAGGATAGTAAACTGGTGAAGGTTCCTATTCCTGTAGGTGGTTATCTACTGAATAGTGTCCCAAGACACAAGAAGAGAAAGAGGACATGTCCCGTGTTCCATATGCAAGTGCAGTGGGTAGCCTAATGTATGCAATGGTTTGTACTAGACCAAACATTGCACATGTAGTGGGAATATTGAGCAAGGTTTATTTCAAAACCAAGGAAGGAGCACTAGACAGTAGTGAAGCGGATTTTTAAGGTATTTGCGTGGCACTAGTGATTATGGTTTGTGCTACCAAGGAAGATCAGGATTGGACAAAATGTTGGATATTCATGGCTTTGTTGATGCAGACTGGGCTAGAAATCTAGATCAGAGAATATCTACAAGTGGGTATGTGTTTAACCTATTTGGAGGTGCAATCAGTTGGATGAGTAAGAAACAATTTGTAGTGGCACTATCAACTATAGAGGCAGAATACATGGTAGCCACTCATGCAAGCAAGGAAGCAACTTGGTTGCAGAGATTGTGTTCAAGTATGGGTTAGTACAGGGAGCTATAAGGATAGACTGTGATAGCCAAAGTGAAATTTCCTTGGCCAAAGAACCCCGCATATATCATTCAAAGACAAAGCACATTGATGTTCAATATCACTTTGTGAGGGATATGATAGAAGACAAAAAGGTGTTGTTGGTAAAGGTGGACACTTTGAAGAATACTACAGATGCATTGAGAAAATTTGTGAGCTCTAAGAAGTTCTCTTGGTGTAGAGAAACAATGGGCATTGCAGGGTTGGATAAATGACTAAGCTCTCTTGTGGCCCCCTATGGAAAGACAACAACAAGTGGCAGAATGTTGGGTTGTGTTATATTCTTTCCACGACTAGCCCACGTAGTTAACCGGGGGATTAGAGGGGTGGGAGGTCACAGGGGGTTTGAGGGGTACCTGTAACCCCACTTTATGGGGTCCGAGGCAACGCCCTTGAAAATTTTGGTTTTGGGCCCTATGTTAGGTTGGGCGGACCCACCTATGATTTTGTGCATGACTTTCACACATGTTTTTTGGATGCGATGGTTTTCGGTCCATGGTATTGGATGCTTCAGCATGTATAAATATGTATTGTAAAATTGAAAGGAACATAATGAAAAATCAAGCTGGTAGTCCTGGTTTTGGAATCCATGGAAAATCTCTGTGTATATGTGTTTTATCTGTTATTCTCTCACATTGTTTATTTTATGTGTTTTAGAATTCGTATGCAGGTAATTTCTATACGGGGTTGAAACCTACAATTTTCCTATTTTGTAAAATGAACATAACATTTTTCTGGGAGCATACAGAGTGCTTTTGGCATGAAATGAGTTGTGCTGGATTCCGAACGACCAGCACTACATGGTCATTTAATTTCCACACTGATCCAACAACTTTGAATTTTGAGCAACTTTTTGAGCTCCATATCAGGAAGGCAAGAATAATATAAAGAAAAGTGAATCCTCCATAATACTTCAACCACTTTATAATATATAAATGAACTACATCCACTGGGTATGAGGTTCGACACTTTTGGATATCAAGGATTTCAAATGAATTCATCTGATACCAAATCTCCCATAAATTAATATGTGCACCACTTGTTTTTCAATTAAGGCTTAAAGCCTATGAATGATTCTTGGTCCCGGGGGCTATGTATAAAATAAAAATAAAATATTTACAATTGAAAACTAATTATTTACAAATAAATAAATTTATGGAACAAAAATAATGTACAATTTATAGATTTTGATAGGTCAAGGCAGTGAAAAATATCCAATCTTCAATTAGGCACCATTTACAAATGAAACGTCCAAATGAGATAAAAAAGACTTATGATAGGAATATAGGTACATATTGAACTCATTGAAGCAATCCAAATTTTCAAAATTAAATAGTAATATGACTAATGATTTAATCAAAGGGTCCCCATAATGAGAATTAAGTGAATAATGGGGGGGTTGTGTTTCTACCACAACTGGGTGTAATCTCCTTCCATTTATATTAATGGAAAGAATTCATTGTTTTCATATATGTGATGTTCTTATTTCATATATTTCAATACCATGTTGATCTATTGAATGAAGTACTTAGATGATACTGCATAGATCTAGTAGTTTCTTGGCTTATGTTATTTGACTGTGCAGGTTCTAATTTTGTCTTTCGGAGCTGGAATTGGAGCTTCCAAGCTAAAGAAGGAGAGAAGTTCATGAAGGGTTCCAAGTAGGCCTCACTGTCATCTAGTTACTTTAAGGAAAATTATTGTGTTCCTTGTCTTTCTGTTTCTCTAGGTTAGCCACCGACCGAGGGGACACATTTTTCCATAATTGTAAATCTTGTATAACAAATTGACGACCATACGAGGGAACGAAGTATTCCCTTGGTGGTTTCCTTTTCCATTTTCTTTAATTTCCTCCTTAACTAACCTTGTTGTATCATCCAACCAAGAACAGACCTAGGAAGTCATTTCATTGAGCCTTTTTTGTAATTTTTGTGTTGGAATCCTCAATTCTAGGCCCAATGCATCCCTTGTGCCTTTGACAGAGCATTGCACGTCTCCTAGGCCCACCCTGTACTAGTGCTGCAATTCACTAGTGCTTCTTTTGCACCAATGTTGTTGCACAGATTTTTCCTTGGTTCTTAAGCTGTTTTTTGGTGAGCCAACTTCTAGCTGAAATTCCCTAAGCCTTGAGTGTCTTATGGTCTCTCTTAAGCCTCCATTTGGTTTGCATTTTTTTTTTTCCTTTAGTAAGAATTGGTTTTGATTTTTCTTTGTTTCTTATCATTTGGTCACTTTCAAAATAATTTCGTTTGATTGTTGATCACTTAGATGAGTTATTGTTCTAGTCCTCATTTTGAAAAGTGCATTTGAATAAGCAATTACATTTGGCATCCTATTTTTGTTCATTACAAAAATTAATTGTGCTGAAAATAAAAATATATTTGCATTTGCATCTAGAGTTTTGTGTGTGAAATTGGAATTCACTAGCATTAATTTCCTTTGAGTGACATCTCTTTTGATTTTTGGAATTTTCAGCCAATTTTAGTTTGAGTCCTTTGTTCATGAAATCTGAGATTATGTTTGATTTCATTGGAATCCTCGTGTTTGTTATGAAGAATTATCTTGCATAGATCACATTTGCATAGTTAGAATTCTCATTTTCATAGCTTGAAAGGAAATTTTGCATGGATTACATTTGCATAGTTTTCAGGGGAATCATGCATAGATTACATTGCATGGTTTGGCATATTTTAATGCTTTGAATAGAATTGGAATAGTGAAATTGATAGATCTAGTTAGGAAGCTCTTGTTGGCTGCATATTTGATTGTTGCATGATTGTTTGCACCTCTTCCCTACACTCAATAAATTTCATCGAAAATGAAAAGAGTTATTTTTGTCATATTAGTTGAATTATATGTGTGTTCAAGTGACATCGCGTTTTGAGCCTTGAAACTAAAATCTAATTCAAGATCAACTCTAAAATTAATCTCAATTACCCTAAGGAGTATTTGAAACTTAACGACACACATAGAGGTCTAGGCTAGAGGCATGTTCCAACGTCATTAAATGTAGAGCTGTCATTGTTTCTCAGTGTTGCATCCTGGGGGTGAAATATCATTCCACGTATGCAAGTGTATAGGATCATTCTCCACATTCCTTCGGGTATATCGGATGGTGCTCCACGCATGATAAGTATATGGGAGAGCTGTCATCGAATAATTACGCATTAGACAACAATACTACGAAATGCATTCCCACGTACCGTCGAGTAAATTTTGGGAGTCTCCTAAAGGTTGCTATCCGTCCATAGATAACTGATTTAGCTGCCTTGTATACCGTGATACACTGAACAAGAAATTCAAGCAGATTGCCTACACATACCTTAAGTCCTTGCTTTGCCAAGGTGTATATTGTTGTTCATAGTTGCTTGGTAAACCTTTTTCCTAGTTTACCCCTTTCTTTTGTTTGTGTCTTTAATTTATAAAATCAATTAATTGACCATGGAACAACATCATCTTCGTGGAAAAACTCCTTAGTGGATCTTAGGTTGAGACTAATGGCAACAGTTATGGAGTCTACCAATCAAGGGAACCCTTGTGACAGGAATCTTGGTCATTTTCCTTCTTTTGGAAATATTGGTGCCCCTTATATGGCAACGTTTTCCCTTCCTAGATTTGCCATTGGTTTACCATTTTGGTTATTCTCGACCCTTATGGTTTTGAATGTCCAAACTAATTCTCAACTGAGTTTTTCTTCACCTGAACAACATCAACCTCAAGTTTATCCTAAGATTACCCTTTTCCTTCTTTGCTTGTTCGGTATTCTTCCTCTTCTTCCTCTTTGTCTAGTGAAATACTCAAAGTTAGTAATTAGGTGGATAAGAAGAAGAAGAAAATGAAGATTAAGAATAAGAAAAATAACCAGGGGGAAAACCAAGAAACCATTGCTACATATGCAACTAGTATGAACAAATATTCCAATAAGCCTCGTAAAATAAAATTTCCTTGCATGTTATACAAGGGTGACAACCTTCTTAGAAATTATCCTAGTATTCCAAAGGTATTAGAAGTGTGATCCAAAGGCTCACATCGGCCTTTTTCGTCAACTTCTGGAGATCATGCTCATGACAAATTCTTAACTAGTGATAGTAAAGTCCATGGGAAAAAGGATAAAGTCAAATTTCCCTCTAAGTTATGTGAAGGGAATCATCCTACTCACCTTTGTAGTTATATGGATGAAGCCTCAAAAGTGTTTGAAAACCTTACAGATTCTCAGCGATGACTTCCAGCTTGTTACCGGAAGATTTCTCCCAATCTTCCACAAGTTGGTGACGTGATTGATCAGAATTTGAATCCAATAAATCCCACTCTCTCTGAACATGAATCCCATGAGCCTGTTCCTAACCAACCATTGGTTGAGGAAAGGGTTGACTCGACTCCACCTTCTATTGATTGTACCTTTCCCATAGAGAGTGAGTATCGTACGAATTAGGTTCTTCTTGTTTCTTCAAATTCCAATGAACTAGGGGGCAGTCCTCCCATTCCAATGACACAGGGGGAAATCCTCTCATTCCCATAAGACTAGGGGGCAGTTCTCTCATTCTCAAGACACCTCCTCCAAGTAGTATGGTCATTTCCTTTGATTGGATTTGACTGACATGATATCATATTCTTCATTACATTCCCTTCTAGATCATGGTACATGAATATAATGTGGTCCTACATAGCAAAATTGTAGATGAAGGCATGTCTATTAGTATTCTATCCTCAACTACTTGGAAAATTTTAGCTTATCTGCAACTTGTGCCTATTATTGAGAATTTGTTGGCTTTTAACATAGAAAATAGTCAACTGTTAGGGATCCTTCCTAAGTTTTCTATTGCTTTGGGAGGAAATAGTGTCTATATCGATGTGATGGTAGTCCAAGGCCCTTTGGATTTTAATTTACTTCTTGGGTGTGACTATGTTTATGGCATGGGAGCACTTTTCTCTTCACTCGTTCGTGTGATGTGTTTCTTGCAAGAAGGAAGAACCGTGACTACTGACCAGCTTTCGTTTGTTGGTCCTAATTTGATTCCAAATAAACCATCTTCCCTAAATGGTTCTTATATGCAAGCGATATCTCCCTTTCCACAGATTAATTATGTGGCAACTTGTTCCATGCCCATGTCTACTAATGATCTAGTAGGTGATGTAGTGCATCATTTACTAGGGGCATTGGAATCTGATATTTCCATTGGATCTCTTGATATATATCTCTTCCAAAGTTTTGTTTTGCCATCTGATGAGAACCTCTTGTAAGCCATGGCCTTCTACAAGTCGTGATGAAGGTGTTGGAGCATAGTCTCTTTTCTTTAGTTAAGCTCCTTAAAAAATGAAACAAGGTCCTCAGAGGAGGGTTCCTTTTCTTGTGTCAAGCTCCTTAAAAAATGAAACAAGGTTTTGAAGAAGATCTCCTTTTCTTATGTCAATCTCCTTAAAAAATGAAACATATTTCCCAGAGCAGAGTTCCTTTTACCGTGTCAAGCTCCTTAGAAAATGAAACAAGAACTTATTAGGATAGTTCTTTTACTATTTCAACCTCGTTAAAAAATGAAATAGGTTCCTATGAGCATAGTTGTTTTCCTGTGTCAAGCTCATAAAAAATTTAATTAAATCCCCTTTCAATTAGAGTCTCTGATTAGATCTCGTAAATTCTGAGTCTAGTTTTTCACTTGATCTCGTAAATGAACCTTCATTCCATCCACCTGTTAGTACCTAGTAGTCTACTAAGGTGCATGAAATGAATTTTGGGGGGAATGTACCTCAAATTGAGACATTATGCTAGGGGCATGAAAATTTATTTCAAGAATAGTTTTTCCTCTGTTTCAACCTTTTGTAAAAATGAAACCAATTTCAAGCATAGTTTCCCATGTTTCAAGCTTCTACAAAAATGAAACCATTCCAATTTTATCCCTTGTGATTTCCATATTTATCAGCCCATTTTTTCCAAATGAGCCTTGGTTTTATCATTCCATCATCACCATCTACTTGGTTGATCATATGCTTTCACTTGGTTTTTACCCTTTCCTGAGGAACCGCTGAGATGAGTGGTATTATTAGCCAGCCTCTTGAACTTTGTGTGCTTTGGAAAGTTCCATTATGACTGAACCGCTTTCTACCCTATAGACCACTCGTTCCTCTAGGAGGAGTCCTCTTTTAACTCTTTTCAGACTCCCAAAATATGAATATATTACTGAGCACTTGTGTTTTTTTACTTGTAAAAATAAATGAAAAGACATCTACTTAGTATAAGTTTAACCCTTTTCTAGTATAAGATAGACTAGATATGAAAAAGCAATATGTTAGTCGAACATGGCTAAGAGGTTCTCTTGGGTATTGTTTTCTACCCTTTTGGACCTAAGGGACTACCTATGAAAAGGGACATCTGGAGTTTTCTTTTTCGCCTCTTTAAAACTCTCTAAACATGAAAAATATGTCAAAATTTACCATCACTGGACTTGTTAAAAAATCAAACAATGATGGACTTGTTGAACTTAACAAGGACAAACCGCTCCTTCTCAAGATTCATTAAATATACTCGAACGAATTCATTTGAGGAATGAACTTATGATCAAGAATATGTTATCCTCCTTAATCTTCTTAAAAAATAAAGTGGTACTAACTAGTATGGTTGGGGAAGTTGGGAAAACAAGGAATTCCATTTTGCTAATGGTAGCGAGTTACTCTTAAACATGAAACTTTTTCACTTCATCTTTGTGGTTGTTGGGTTGGGTAATCTGCTTGTCTTTAGTTATCATACTATTTTCAGAGCCACCATTTCGGTTTTGGGTCAATGTGTCCAACTCCATTTAGTGTCGCCAGTGTGTTCAAGAGAAGTCATTCGGTCGATCTCTGTTACAATACTCTTAAGCCTTCATTTCATGTCTGCCTTTCCTGATCCAGTTCCATGTCAACATCATTCTGATCATTCTATCTCAATCATCATACCCATTTCGTGTCATTGATGGGGGATACATCAAGGCCCTCCTGCGACGGGTCACTTCTTGTCTACATCATCTCATCATCTAGGAAGTTTACATACAAACACACATTTGGTACCTTGCTAGTTGCATACATTAATGGAAAGTTTCCTCACTGTCGGTGACAGTTTTACATCAATGATCTTCGATCGAAAGGCTCTATGTGGTATTCAACATCAACTCATTCATTCACACCATACAAATTGTATCATAGTGCCTTGAGATCCATTAAAATCATTGATGGCTTTTCTCGCGTTTGTTAATGACTTACATCATTGGTCGGTAATCAGATGGTGTCTACCATGTTTCACTCTAGCACATTGATTATCATGGTTAGAATCGTACATTGGTTGGTCGTGTGAATGATATTGAAGACCCCAGATCATGTTTCATCAATCCAGGCTGTGATTTCAGGAGTTATACAAAGATCACAATGTATGATGGTCATGACCATATAAACAATCATCTAGTCATGGGTACATGATTTGCATCTGTGGATGCGTCTTTTGATTATTATACATGTTATGTTATCTTAAGAGTTGAGTGTGGGTATGCCTCCCTTAGAAAACAGATATTTCATATTGTAAATGTATTGTAACATATGAAGCTCATCAGTTGTCCTTGATCACTACTTGTCACAAGGTAAAGGACTTCAATCATTAGTCATCATCTATAACTTTGCGCTTTAGGGGGCATTCTGTTATAGGAAATTTTGTCACAATCGATCAATGAGACTCCTAATGAGATAAATCAACATCTATTCCCCCTTGTAACAATCTTGCACAAAGCCCTAAGCATTTTCCCTTCACCCCCTAGAGTTTCAACCCTAAACTACTTCATTTGAGCTAGTTTGAGAACCAACGCTTCTTGTAAGCCTACTGAGGTGTATTCGCCTACATGTTGCTCCACTATGGCCTGTGGTGGTCACCAACAAGTTTCTCCACTTTGCACATGTGTTGGTTCTGGAAATTCAGGAGAATGATTAGGATTTTGGAACCTTCCCCTTCTAAGATTTTCTAAAAGTTGTTTCAACTACTTACCTTGGATAAAACATTTAGATCCTATCATTCCTTAATTTGGATTTTTCACTACTTATCGTTTGATCCTATCCCTCAATCAAACTTGGATGCCTTACCCTAGATTAGTAATTGGATAATAACTCCCAACTTACCTTACTTCTCTATATATTCATAGCTTCCTATGTCGTTGGGGGTTGCATTTTGGAGAGTGATTCTGCCCTTATGCTGTTGTAGTGAGTGGTCATCATCTCATGCATTCAGGGTGATTGGAGGTGCATATTGTGACAAGGAAAGGACAAGTCAACAACTTGGAGGAGCTATTATACAAGATCAACTCCTACTTATGGTTTTAATCTCCTTCCATTTATGTTTTTTTTTCTAAGTAAAATTAGTCTATTAATATGTACAGAAAAAATACAAAGAGGACAGAGCCTCGACCAAGTTTATCATAGTATCAACAAAATTTGGACTGCCCCAACATTGCGGAAACCAGTCCGGCGAGAGCATAACCTCCAAAAATGATAGCAATTTTTGAGTCCAGACCCCACAAAAGAGACAATAAGATGATACCCTGACATTTAGTCCAGATAGGATAGTAGCATCCACACAAAACTAGCAAAAACGAAAAAGACCAGATAGAAGACACCTAGGCAGCCATATCCGGCCAAGTTCTAACCTTAGGCAGCCTCTGCCGAATCACTGTCTGCCACATCCTGCTACATGGAAGACACGTCATCTTAGATGAAGTCATCCAGGATGGGTTCCTCAATGATTGGGCAAGCCCACTCATCCACCACGTTCGTGGAAGCTCTACTATGTGGCTCTCCACCACCGCCCTGAGTCTCTCCCCCATCGCCAGATGCAACTTGCATATCTAAACCATCATGACCCAAACCACCAGAGGGGCACATGGCAGCAGAGCTGCCCCCTTCACCATGCTAAATGCCACCAAAGTTCGGCCCAAGCAAGTTGAAGAGGCTGTCATCCGTCACATTCTTACCATAATCCCTGCAATTGCTAAATCTTGGAGCATCCTCCTGTGGCAAGTTGGAGTTGTCAACCTGAGAGACTAATTAAGTGTTTTCTTCAGAGAAGAAGATGGAGATAGAACAGGAGCTACAGAACCTGAATTGGGCATAGTGTCGAGCTGGTTGAAGGGGCAGAGGAGAATTATCAAAATGGACAGCAAATTTGTCATGAGCAACACCAGAAGAACAAGCCCGACCTCACCCACGTTTGGTATTAGGATATCTACCCTCCCCAAGATATGGAGGATGATGCAGTTCCGGGGAAGGAGAGGAGGTGGAGTGCTCAACCAGAGGATGAGAACTTCCTCCCCTAGTTCCTCCCCTATGACTTCGCATACGGTGCCTTACCATGCTGATGTCGCTAGCTGAGCACTCAAAGGGAGCAGTGACCGGAGGGACAATGACAGAGGGAGAACTAGCAGTGGAAATGTGAGGTGAAACAGGGTTGTTCCGGGCAGAGATTAGAATGCAGAGAGCCAA
The DNA here is from genome assembly GCA_000404065.3 of Pinus taeda. NCBI lineage: Eukaryota > Viridiplantae > Streptophyta > Pinopsida > Pinales > Pinaceae > Pinus > Pinus taeda. The sequence continues at coordinate 34,892 of APFE031050284.1, forward strand.
ATGAGAATGATGAAAGCCATTATCAAAATCTGCACAACATACAATCCAGCAGCGATGGCTAGTTTCAGTGTGAAGGCTGGGCTCAAAGGCCTGAGATGGACAGATGCTGCATAGCAGGGGAGATGGTGAAGGATTGAAATGAGGTATCTCCATAACCCAAAAATGAATAGCTTTTTGTCGATCCAGACCTGTATTGAATGCAGCCTACAGATAGTTATGAAGGCGCCTCAAGGTGATATGGGGAGGGGCGCCATCAGACAAGTGGCATGTCCCCTCGCTTCCATTCTTCAGTAAAATCATTAATACCTGAACGTCACCCGCATCCGGGTTCCTTCCATTTATGTTAATGCAAATAATTCATTGTTTTTGTATATTTGATTTTGTTATTTCATATATTTCAATACCATGTTGATCTATTGAATGAAGTATTTAGATGATATTGCATAGATCTTGTAGTTTCTTGGCTTGAGTTATCTGGCTTGGTAGGTTCTAATTTTGGCATTTGGATCTGGAATTAGAACTTCCAATCTAAATAATGAGTGAAGCACACAAAGTATTCCAGGTAGGCCTCACTCTGTCATCTATTTACCTTAAGGAAAAGCATTATCTTCCTTGTCTCTATGTTTTTCTATGTTAGACACCAACCTAAGGGAGATACTTTTGTCCGCAATCATAAATCTCGTATAACAGTAGGATCACACACTTTCTCTCACCCAAAGTTATCTTACTTACCTCTGTGCGCTACCGCGATCTAGGCATTACACTACCACCCATTGTTGGGACTACTGCTCCAAACTGTTTGAGGTCTAGTTCAGACTTCATGTCAGGGATATCCCCTAAATGTTGGCGGCTCAAGCACCATCAACACTTTCTTGCATGTTTTCATCCATATTTGCTTTATATGAATTATCTCTTGGTTTTCTTTCACAAGGCTACTTTTTTCCTTCTTCCTTTGAATTCACATTTTTGTCTTTATTTTTCTCCACTATATAAATTCTTCTAAATATTGTTGGATGCTCTATATCTACAACTATAGCATAGCCTTCTTCAATTCTAGGCTTTGTGAACAACATTTCCAGAGATTCCAATTCTTCCTCATGATTTTTTATTTTATTTACTAGAGACACCTTAGTATTATTGACATATGCCCATTGAATCTACCTATAGGAGGTCTTGATTATTTCCTCCTTTACTCCCTTCCATCTTTGGATATCTCTTGAATTTTTTATCTTCTACAAATTGATAAGGTAATTCTTTATTTTATTTCGTGTCAACTTCTAGTAGTTTTCCATCTTCATAACCTGCATACACAAAAAAAAAGTTTCAAATCAGGAGAATCTCTTGTCTGTATTGATGCCTCTAGCATCTTCCTTTGGTGTTATATTAAGTTATCCAACTACTCTTTAAGACTATTATCTTGTTTCTCATCTCCCTAATCGTTATGTTCAAGCATTGTTCAGTATTCTATTTGACAAGTATGAAATATTTATCCTACTTAGAAGGATTGTTTCCCTTATTGAACTTTCCTTAATTTCAACTACACATTAGTTCACTTGACCTTCTTCTTCAATCTTAATACAAGTCTCAGGTCTAATGCAATTATATCTTGTAGAAGAACCTTCATCACATTAAACTATTCTTTTAGCTTTGAAATATCTTTGTTAAATTCCTTATCACCCAAATTCTTTATTCTTCCAAACGTTCTAGCATTGTCTTCCATCTTTCTATGGATTTTCTCTAGACTATTTTTTGGAATATGCTTAGTCATATTCATCTCTTTCTCTATGAGATTTCCATGCTCTACTATGATTTATGATAAAAAATTCCTACAAGTGCATAACATATTTATTCAGAGGAATATTAAACCATAATAAACAACAAAAAGCATGAAAACATAAAGAACTATGTTTACCCTGGGAAAACCCCAACTCCAAGAAAAACCCAGTCAATGGAATTCCATTCACCCTTGGTCAAATCCACTCTCAAACCATCCAAGTGAGCCTTCACTTCTCACCTCCTTGTCCCATTACAATGAAGTCTTCCAAGCCTCTTACAGGCTCCATTACATGCAATCCCTAGGAAGATTTCCATGGGAAACCAAAAAACTATGGGCCCAAAACCACTACTATTGAACCATTCAACTTTAATTCTTTCCTCGAGTCAATTTTACCTAACAATCCCCCCTTAAACATTGACTTGGGTTTTCCCTAACAAAATATCCATGCTCACTCTAGTTTTCCTCCCTAAAATTTTATACCGAGGGTGTCTATTAACCCAACAATCCCCCTATCATCTAGGTCTAACATTAGACTTTACCAACAATTTCCCAGGGATATGCATGTCTTACCGGGACTTACAATAGTATGACCATTTACATACAATACAATTTTTAAGTCCATTATAATAATTGTTTTGTAATTGTTGTTATCTTGATCCATCCTCTCACCTCATAACACCTATTGGTCTCTTCATCCAAGTACAATCACATTCGATGAATCCATAATAAATCATTTGATTGAAACATTTTGTCAAACTTAATTTGGATGAAAATAATTTCCATGGTTTCTCTCTCTATGCACTTTCACATTTCAATCTCGATTGGTCCTTCATGGTATCCTTTGGCACCAAAATCTACCATATTACATATTCTTCAAAATATAATATTTTTATAGGAAGATCCATAACCTAAGGAGTGCCTCCTACACTAAAATAATGAAATAACCTATAAATATTTCTCCTTGCTAATGTATGTATCGATGCCTTAACTATACATACATTCATAACCAATATTCCTTTACAAAATCATTGTAGTCATTTGTTCGCTGCTTGTTAATTATGTCCAAGTGAAACCCAACACTCATTGCCTCCTGCAACGCATTCCATCCTTGCTAGGCTTTGAGGCTCAAATCATCCCTGACAAACATCAACATCTCCACGATTGTGAAATATCCAAGATGGATGAACACATGGAGGGTCATATCTTACCTCAGTTTGTCCCCTCAATATATGAAACCTAACACACATACTCTCGAATCTCTCCTCCACTCCATCCATCATGCAGCACACATAATATCTTCACTGTCCACTTGGGGAAAATGCTAATTAGTTTTATTTGGTATGATTTCTTCCCATTTCTCTATCATTATCAATTCCTCCTATATAATGTGGATGATCTAGCCAGGATCAAGATTCAACACATAAATATGCTTGATTTTCATATCCAATTGGTCACTTGGACAAGCCCCTACTACTTCGATGCTTCCAACATGTACAACCTCATTTACGTCATCATGGTGCCCATGGACACTTATCCCCAACATTATTCTTCTCCTTGTCATTCCTATGAGACCTCCACCTACCACCCGTGCTCCTATGCATCAATCCCATAAACACGATACCCTTTAACTACAACAACTTGAAACTAGATGCTTCTAGGAACACCATTAATAACTCCAATATCACCCCAACAAACCATGCTCCTATTCTCTACCAACAAGCCATAGTTAAAAATTTCACTTCTTGTGATATATTCAAGTTGATTACTCTCCAAATACAATCCCATCAGTAAAAATTTCACCAGTGATGTTCCATTCTGTTGCACACAACACCATGCTCCCTACCATTCAGTTGTCATAGTCATTGCCACTTTACATAGGCTACATAAACTCTCTACTTTGTAGAAAATATATCACCTATGAAATTCATGTGCCTTGACCTAGCCACAAATGAATTTTCACATCTAATCAAGCCCTTCGTTCTAGTTCCATGCTCCATAGGATTGTCCTCACCATGAACTTTGATGTTGCTACCTACTAACCCACCCCTTTTAAATAATTGCAAACACTAGATCCATCTAGTATCAACTCAGTGGATATACACCCATGAGTCATCACACCCATGCAGATTACCTTGGCATGTTAGACCCCCTTGTCCTTTATTTTCTTCACTATCAGGAGGAGGCCTGGTATCTATTTCCACCCCTATTTCCGTTATTCTTGACACATAAAAAGGCTAAATAAACCCTTGGTAACAATGACATCCCTTTGAAGCCAATATCTAGCTATGATACCAATTATTAAAAAATTACCACGAAGACATAACATATTTACTAAGATAAACCATAAAAAAAGCACTTGAAAACATAAACAATAATGTTTACCCTGGGTAAACCCCAACTCCAGGGAAAATCCTATCGAATGGAATTCCATTAGTTCTTGGCCAAAACCCTGGCTATGCTAGCAAAGTGAGCCTTCACTTCTCACCTCCTTGAACCTTTACAATTAAGTCTTCAAAGACTTTTAAAGGCTCCATTACATGAATTACATGATAAAATTTCCATGGGAAACCAAAAAAACATGGGCCTAAAACCACTACTACTGGCCCAATCAAATTCGACTCTTTACTCTAGTAAAGTTTATCTAACAAGCTACAAACAAGCCTCTATAGTAAAAGTATTTTTACCTTGTTACATAACACCTCACCAAGATTCTATCCTCTGAACTTGGTATTTTTGTATCCTTGGTTCCTTCCTCTAGAACCTATTGAGGCTACTCAGCTCCTCTTAGGCTTCTACACTCTATTCACTCTTCACACAATTTTACCCACAATTTAGACTTGTGGAATTTTCTCAACAACCACTCTCCATCCTTAGGTGTAGGTTCTTACAATACCTCTTTTACTACAACAATTTTTTCTACACTTATTTCTTCTTTTTTTATTGCAACCTACAATCAACAATTTCTCTTCACAAATTACCATATATAGATCCTCATATCTATATGTTTTCCATTCTTTCTAGTAGTTGTCAACAAGACTTTGCATTTGTGCAAGAGTTCTAGTTCATGTATTGTAAAAATTTGGTGTAATATATGATGTGAGAAGATCCCGCAAGTTTGTTTGATCTGTGATGTAAAGGTTGGGTAATATTAATAAATAAGAGGAGTTTTGTGATATCTGGTGTTATTTAATTCAACAATTGTATGGCCCCTTATTAAAAGTTTCTATTATGTTTAAGACAATAATGCCTCTAACTATTTTCTATGAATGCATGGTTTGGCTGTAATAAAATGGCTTAAACAATATCATCATAGAAGTGAATTTTCAATACTGATTTAGATCCCTTATCTATTCTAATGGTTCTAGCTCATCTAAGGTGAGACACTCCTTTGGATTAAAGGAGTGAAAATGTCAACGACAATCTAGACTACGATGACATCCTTTGTTGGCAACCCAGGTTGAACCATGGGTCAATATTGCTTTAAACTTTTCTACCAACAAATGGTTACATTGCTGAGACCCTAAGCTTTAAAAGGATCTAGATCATGGTATTTAGAATTTTTGGTAGAGGTATTCAAAATTGGTGGCATGGGGAAGTTGATCATTTTATTTTGCAACAAGCTCAAGTAAGGTAGAAGAACCTAGATTGGGTTAAAACAAAAATTATGTATGTTGAACCTGCTTTTGACCAATACAAAATATTCTGGTGTAAGTTCCCTAAGAAGTTACAAGATTGGTTAAAATGATTGTATGTCAAGGAAAGGGTTGGAAGTTGGCCTAGGATTCATAGATATTGGTCGTAGTTGATTTGGTTTAAATCCACTGATTATATACATATCTAACAAGGGTTGTTGTTTTTTGGGTAAATGCAACAAAAGAAGGCTATATTATTGAGTTTTCAACCAAAGATCATGAGTACTTTTCTAGAGTGGAAGCAGTTTTCAAGTTTGAGTTACAGGGAAGATTGTTGAAAGAGATTCCCTTTTGGATCAACACCTTGACGATTGAAGAAAATATGTTATCATTCCAAGAATATCGAATGAGAACTTAAAACCCTTAGTGTTATAGGTCGGATTTAGGGGGGAGGAATGTTGTCTAGTTGAGAAAAATGAGGGGTTGTTGTGATGGACTGAGAAGAATTACCTAAGGCATGAGATTTTAGAGCATTGCGAAGGGAAAGAATAATTAACGAGTGCAGAGAAAGGAAGTTGAGGGAAATTAGGCATAGAAGAAGAGAGTTACATATGATAGGAGAAGTGGTAATAAGTTCAATATCATGGAAGCATAACATGGATAGTCCTAAGTTGTGAGGAAATGAAGAGTATGAGTGATCTTCTTCTAGCGAAATAGGAGGTGTCAACTACTATAGCTCTATTAATAGATTGGCCACAGTATATGCCACCCATTAGATTTTGTACTTGGTTAAATTCAATGGCTGGCATATAATTCCCCAATATATTAATAGATCTAACTCCACAAATATTGATAGCCTATTTAAACACCGTGAAGGTTATGTGGTTCTCAAGCTCCACATGTCCAAACTATTTTATGCAGTGTGTGTACATTTTTATCGGTCATTTCGTTACATTTTCCAATGGAGTTTGGTACGACTATTTTGACCTTGTGCTATTTGTTCCTTCTGTTCGTCCCTATTGTGAAATATAGCCTACCTAGTTCCGTCATTGAATGTTCTCATGGATTTAGAAACTGCACATTTTCTAGTTCTTATGGTGTGTTCCCTGACCATGGTACCTGTAGGGCTGCTCAAGTCGTCTATCCTACCACCGTAAAGAAAATTATGACCTTCGTCGCCAAGGTCGGTCAGAAGAATCAGAAGATGAGAGTCGTAACTAGTTACTCACAGAACATTCCCAAGATGATATGTCCTAGTGGAGAGTACGGTCTGTTACCGGGAATAGTGTCCACTCAGAGCTGTTATTCCCACTAAGACTGGTAGCTATCTTAGAAATAAACAAGTAAAGTCTACTTTCGCTTTCCTTTATGAAAATAGATAAGAATGGAATAAAGGACACCAACCTTAGTCTTGCGCTTGGTTCCTTACTTGATTCCTTTCCTTCCTGATAGATCTTTGCTGCTTCTTATTCGTCTTCCCAGCTTCAAAGAGCACCTGTGGAATCAAAGTAGCATACTACTATCGAATAACAGAGATCTATATTCATAAATAACACAGGACCAGATATGTGTCAACCATACAAATGCATATACAATCAAACATACAAGAATATGGAGGAAAACTTGAATAGCTTTATTAATATCAAGAATAGCAAGAGGATTACAACCAATAGTTCTGACCCAACATCATCCTCTAGCAAGAAATCCCTTCTTCACCTCAAGTAAAGCTTAGATTACCCAACACTATGAAGTTTCACCAGAAAACCAACAACACTTCTCTACAAGATACAAGATTCCAGCCTCTGGATCTCTATGACGAGGGATCCATATATAGATGATTGTAGGGGGGTGAGTCATCTTCTGGGGTTTTTATTAGTGTCTTCTCTCTGATAGTTCTTGATTCCACTTGGAGACTGATGATCTCTTACTCATCCCTGGTCGAAAACAGAAAGGCAAGTGTCATAGGGGAAGCTTCTGGAAGATTCCATGATCGTCCACCTCGCAAACTGTCTCTACCATTTGTCCATTCTTGCCCATCACACCCTACAGAGGGGCCATTCAGTATGCATCGCACCCTGTACACTGGGAAAGTGATATGCATCGCACCCTCTGCACTGGGTATTCAGTATGGTTCAGTTTTGACCATTTCTGAGCATTTTTTAGTGGAGAACTTCTGGGAGATGATGTAATTAGCTGACCTTGTTCCTTTAGGCAGTGAAGCAACACTTTTACGAACATAGGAGCCCTTAGTTTATGGACATTTATGATTGGGGTTGCAGTGCCCAAAAATGTCTATAACATGGTTTGATCATCAACACACTGCATGTAGATTGTATTTTCTCTGTGGAAAAGAGCAGAATGAGGATGATGTTTGAGAGCGGTGTGACCCTTTAGGATATCATGGATGCGCTTCCAAAGAAGGTCTTCCGTTACCTCATTCGCCATACCGGTTGGGTCTAACACTAGGGGGGAATGCTAGGGACTTGTGCTCACGGTAATTCCCTTTTCGGCGAGGGCAGTGCTAGTCATGCATTTGTTGTGGGTATGAGATCATTAGTCTTTGCATCGCAGAAAAAGGGATATGCAAAGTTTGTGAGCCTCACTAAAGCGGATGTAGATCTTAATGCGCTCAAAGTTTCTTTGGGCATTCTCAGAGTCATTTCTCAGGTCTGCATAAATACCCTAGATTACTTTAGATTCACGACCCATCTTGGAATTTAAATTTAAAAAAAAAATGAAATTTATTATTTAAATTAAATTATAATTATATATATATATATATAACCAATTTAGTTCTATTTAATTTCGGATTTTATTAGGAAATAAAAAACATTATAAATCTCTTTTTACTATTGCATCTAAATAAAAGCTAAACTAAATCTAAATATAATTACAAATTTATATTTATTTAATTTATTTTTATAAACAAAATCATAATAGACAAGAAAAAGCCTTTAATTACAATAGAAAACATATAATTATACCATTATAGTTATTCAAATTATATGAATAATTTATATAAAAAGATATTTCGAAGATAATGTACACCATAGACATCCTATATAAAACATTGGTTACTTTTATCAAATGTTTACCATCGTCTGGTCATGACTTTAGTTGCTGTTATTTCATCATGAATCAAGATAAATGCATATCAAGAAGAGGCAGTCACACAAATTCCCTCTCCCTACAGAGACCTAGCATGTTATGCTTTTTCCATATAGGCTCAACAACATCTAGATCAGAGAATTATTAGTAGCTTTATCTTTTTATCATACACTTCTTACTTCAACAGCCGCTATAAATACCATCAACTGATTCCAGATCATTACAAGCGTTATTTGAAACATTGTATGTGACTAAAGGAAATTAAACGATTTATAAATGTTGTCCTCTGTTAATTTCTTTGGACAGCTTGTACATTTTCCCATATCTTCAGATCTGGACATGTTAGAGGTTGGGAATGGCAACATGACTGCAGATGAGTTCCGCTCACATTTCACCATTTCGGCTCTTATGAAGGTATTCAACATGCCAATATCTTAGGGATGATTCTTTACTCATAGGCTCCTAACTTCTAGAAATCCTCCAGACTAAAGTTACAGATTTCTGCTCATTACTAGTAGAAGAATTTTTTTAAGGACCTAACTGATTTCAGTACATTTCATGGAATTATAATGTATTGTTCCAATATGACTTCTCATCAAATGGGTTTCTGAGTGGATTGATTGAATCTCTTTACGTTTCTGTCTCGGGATTTAGGCACCTCTGCTGATTGGTTGTGATGTGATATTTTTGAGTGATAAAATGTTGAAGATCCTTGGCAGTAAACCGTTCATTGCAGTCAATCAAGGTGTGTCCTATCTCAAATCTCCGAGGGAATAAAGTGCATCTATACGAAAGCAGAAGTGACTTCATTTCCATTTGCATAACACTAAAGAAAAGATCCAAAATAATTGAAGATTCTTTTTTGTCAGTCTGTTGCAATAAGTTTCTTCAAATTTGAGCATGAACTATCTTGTTCTGTCGGTCTGTTGCAATAAGTTTCTTCAAATTTGGGCATGTCAAATTTGGGCACGAACTATCTTGCTCTATGCAGACCCACTAGGAGTACAAGGGAGAGAAGTGAGGAAAAATGGTGATCTTGAGGTAATCACATCCGTTCCATTCAAATACTCATTTTTCCTCAATATAAATCTTACTTGTGCCTAAATCTTTAAGCTCAATGATTTTCATTTTGATCTGACGAAGTTTGGGATCAAATATAACTCTGTTTATTAAGCACCCACATTCTCACTGTAGCTTGGGAGGACAATGTAGGTTTGGGCTGGTCCACTTTCGAACAACTGTATTGTTATAGTTTTATGGAATAGAAGTTCATCAAAAGCAATGATCACAGCATATTGGAAAGACATTGGACTTCACTCTTCTATTTATTCCAAAGTCAGGAACTTATGGTAGGTAAATTTCATCTACATGTCCAGATTTGCACATAAACATTTTAGGATGGTTATCAGTGGCGTGTCCGTTATACTTAATTCTCAGTTGCAAATGACATTTTTTGTTATTTCACTGATAGTCTTCTCTGTGTGGATATTACAACACAGAACTCTAACAGCTAATCATAAAGGCAGCCTTACAGCATCAGTGAAGCCTCATGCATGCAAAATGTATGTTTTGACATTTAGCCCCTACAGTCACACCTCTCCATTGGACTGGATTTATGATACTTTTGGGATACCATTATGTGATAAGAAGCAATAAGAAAATAAGAAGCATTAAGAAAATTGATTCCCCTCAAGGAAGATCCAGGGCATTCTTAAGGGTGACGTTTAAGAGAAAATCATGAATGAGTGGCACTTAACAAGTTGTTGAGACATCCACATGCATTTTTGTCCTCCAACGTCGAAAACAATAGGAACTATAGATGATTATTAATATTGAGAAATTGTTCATTTGTCAGCAACAAACTAGTGATCATATTAAAGTGGTCTAAATATTAAGCAATGTTTATTTAAGAAGTCAATTAAGTGAATTCTTTGGAAAGTTAACTACTTTGATGAAGATGTCAAATTATTATTTTTTGTCTCTTAGCATGTTTTTATATTGAAATGTGCAGCTGTTCTGAATAGAACATGATTTTTTTTTCTTTTAACGACATATCATGTCCAGAGGGGTTGCACTGCAAATAGCAAACTACCTTTGGTTGTGCTTAGCTTGAGGTGTAGTTATTCCAAGAATGGAACCTTGGTTGACAGATTATTAGTCAACCTCCCCAATAAACAACACCAAAAAATTAATCTTTCAATAAGTGTTCATGATCACCTTGTTATATTACTGATCGGATGTGAAGTTCAATTGGAAAAATAGAGGGTAGTTGTGCAGATCCATGGATTACAAATTCCTGACATGAGACAACCTCTTTATCTTAAATTCTCTAAACTTGAGGTCTATTGTTTTCAATAACTATAAACCTTAAATTTCATATTCCTTTGTAAAAAATGGGTATATACAGGAGATATACATACACTAATAGAAGATGGGAGTGTATAGATTTGACCAATATAATCAGAGAAAATGAGTCTATTTTTTTATTCCTTGTGCTGAAGTTATAATGAGAATTTTCACCAACTTGAGATAATACATTCACTAATAGAGGAGGGGAGTGTATAAATTTGACCAATATAATCTAAGAAAACGAGTCTGTTTTTTTTTATTCCTTGTGCTGAAGTTATAATGAGTATTTTCACCAACTTGAGATACATGTGCAATTTTCCTCCGACTACTAAGAATTGTGATTTGATCTTCATTGTTGTAATCAATCCTTTACCTAAGCAAAGATTACAAATGGATGCTTGTCTTCTCTAAGGTCAGCCACTGACCTGGCCATGTTTACAACCACAGATATACACTGGGCCTCTGAAGTAATTGGCTATGCATATGAAGATAAAATGGGCTTTCTTTTTTACAACTTCTTTTTTATATGATTTTAGTCAATTGAGAGGTCTACAGTGGTTTGAGGAGCAGTTAACTGTGGACACCTTGTTTCATGATGTCTCTTCGGTCTTCATCCCACGATATAAACCTGATAACCTACTGTGAAAAATAAACAAATATTAAGATAGTTAAACTAGCAATTGCACCAGAAACATCACACATGTTGGGACAATGTCCAGGCTGAAATTGAGTGCATAGCAAAGAAAACTGAACCATCTCTTCGAACTGAAATCTATCAAAATTACCCTTTGAGATCTTTATCGGCAATGAGGTGCAACTTCTTTCGATTGAGCTTTTTTACCTGCCCAACAAAGACGCAAGAAAATAAGTCAAGAGGTGAGCTTTTCCACTTACAAAAATAACTTCAAGGTTGCCACTGAATGTAGCCATTCAAGCTTCTTCCAACTGAGCATATACTCACCCAATCAAACATTACACCTTTCTGCTTTACAGCCTGACCAAAATCTAGATCCATTTGATTTGTAATGAGTTCCAACAATAATATCCCAAATCCAAATACGGCAGTTTTCTCTGAAGTTTATCCTGTTGAAAAGGTACTGGGGCAATGTGACACTATGCACATTATATACATTGCCTCAACCTATCACAAGGGACTAAGAAAATTTGATATGTATTATATTATAGGAGATGAAAACCAAATATTTTCCTCATACATGAACCCTTACAAGAAAAATAAGAATAATCAAATTTGATACCAGCATTATACATGTCTGCCGAGAGAGGATGCACAAATCAATACAAGTTATTGTAAATGTAAATGTTCTAGCCATACAAAGAAGTTGAAGATGAGTATGTTTAGCATTGACATGATTGTCTGTATCATGAAGAACAAAATGCTGATACAAGATATAGTACAAATGTCAAAAAAATATCCACAACAATATGCTAATAATCTGTAATTTAGCAGACTGCATAATAAAATCTGAAAAATTAACAATTGCATTTCTTATCACTTAGAAGATGAATTAAATTGACTCTGTTTGATTAGAAGAGAAATTAAATTGATTGTCCTCAGTGTTTACAATTAATGGTTGCCAAAGGTAATTTGCATAAGGCATCGTGAGATCATATCCCAATTCTGATAGCATCTCTAAAGTTAGGCGAAGCCCATTAATTGCATGATCTGTAAACCCTAGTCAAAAAGAACTTTGTAAGAAGTTATTTCAAGCTTTGCAGATATAACATTCTCTTATACCAACGTAGCACATGGCTTTTGTCTTCAAAATGAACATCCAATGGAAGTCGGAGTTAACAAAGGAAAAAGCTAACAACATTTGAGCTCGTTTCATAGTTAAAATTTGCATCATAACCTTACAAATTTGAGACCTCATCACCATTAGATGAGGAAACTGTTGCAGACATCAACTCCCAATTATTCATAAATTTTGGTGTAAAATTTGCAACTTTGATAGGAAACTAGTGTAGTGAAGTTGATAATGTTCAATATATCCAGTGTTCCCTCTGAGAACATCACCTCTACTACCGGTTCAACAATGAAAATACAGGAAGAAACATTTTGAATTGCACTCACACTAGCAGCAGACTAATTTGGTATTTTGCATTGCCCCTTCAACAGTACAGGGTTTACATTTCCTGGTGGCCAAAATTCTAATCTCTATTATAACTTCTTGTATACATCATCGAATTGATTCACAATTGCAACAGACCATTCTTGTTGCTCTCAAAAAACACAGATTTTATAATCAACTGTTGCCAAAAATTCTTGCCTTTCTAGCTTTTTGGGGTGACATTTTCCTGCCACACCTGATGTTTGTGTGATATAACTCTCTGACCTATGATTTGCTTATTTCTGAAAAATGATTTGATGAAGTACATGCACAAGAGACTCCGTGGGTAATATACAGCCTGTACCTCAAAACATCACACATTTTGGGATGATGGGTAATATACAGCCTGTACCTCAAAACATCACACATTACAGCACAGAACTCTAGCAGCTAATCATAAAGGCAACCTTACAGCATCAGTGAAGCCTCATGCATACAAAATGTATGTTTTGACATTTAGCCCCTACAGTCACACCTCTCCATCGGACTGGATTTATGATACTTTTGGGATACCATTATGTGATAAGAAGCAATAAGAAAATAAGAAGCATTAAGAAAATCGATTCCCCTCAAGGAAGATCCAGGGCATTCTTAAGGGTGACGTTTAAGAGAAAATCATGAATGAGTGGCACTTAACAAGTTGTTGAGACATCCACATGCATTTTTGTCCTCCAACGTCGAAAACAATAGGAACTATAGATGATTATTAATATTGAGAATTTGTTCATTTGTCAGCAGCAAACTAGTGATCATATTAAAGTGGTCTAAATATTAAGCAATGTTTATTTAAGAAGTCAATTAAGTGAATTCTTTGGAAAGTTAACTACTCTCGTGAAGATGTCAAATTATTATTTTTTATCTCTTAGCATGTTTTTAAAATGAAATGTGCAGCTGTTCTGAATAGAACATGATTTTTTTTTCTTTTAATGACAGATCACGTCCAGAGGGGTTGCACTGCAAATAGCAAACTACCTTTGGCTGTGCTTAGCTTGAGGTGTAGTTATTCCAAGAATGGAACCTTGGTTGATAGATTATTAGTCAACCTCCCCAATAAACAACACCAAAAAATTAATCGTTCAATAAGTGTTCATGATCACCTTGTTATAGTGCTGATCGGATGTGAAGTTCAATTGGAAAAATAGAGGGTAGTTGTGCAGATCCATGGATTACAAATTCCTTACATGAGACAACCTCTTTATCTTAAATTCTCTGAACTTGAGGTCTATTTTTTTCAATAACTATAAACCTTAAATTTCATATTCCTTTGTAAAACATGGGTATATACAGGAGATATACATTCACTAATAGAAGAGGGGAGTGTATAGATTTGACCAATATAATCTAAGAAAATGAGTCTATTTTTTTTATTCCTTGTGCTGAAGTTATAATGAGCATTTTCACCAACTTGAGATAAAAAATTCACTAATAGAGGAGGGAAGTGTATAAATTTGACCAATATAATCTAAGAAAACGAGTCTGTTTTTTTTTATTCCTTGTGCTGAAGTTATAATGAGTATTTTCACCAACTTGAGATACATGTGCAATTTACCTCCGACTACTCAGAATTGTGATTTGATCTTCATTGTTATAATCAATCCTTTGCCTAAGCAAAGATTACAAATGCATGCTTGTCTTCTCTATGGGCAGCCACTGACTTGGCAATGTTTACAACCACAGATATACACTAGGCCTCTGAAGTAATTGGCTATGCATCTGAAGATAAAATGGGCTTCCTTTTTTACAACTTCTTTTTTATATCATTTTAGTCAATTGAGAGGTCTACAATGGTTTGAGGAGCAGGTAACTGTGGACACCTTGTTTCATGATGTCTCTTCGGTCTTCATCCCACGATATAAACCTGATAACCTACTGTGAAAAATAAACAAATATTAAGATAGTTAAACTAGCAATTGCACCAGAAACATCATACATGTTGGGACAATATCCAGGCTAAAATTGAGTGCATAGCAAAGAAAACGGAACCATCTCTTCTAACTGAAATCTATCAAAATTACCCTTTGAGATCTTTATCGGCAATGAGGTGCAACTTCTTTTGATTAATATTTTTTACCTTCCCAACAAAGACGCAAGAAAACAAGTCAAAAGGTGAGATTTTCCACTTACAAAAAGAACTTCAAGGTTGCCACTGAATGTAGCCATTCAAGCTTCTTCCAACTGAGCATATACTCACCCAATCAAGCATTACAACTTTCTGCTTTACAGCCCGACCAAAATCTAAAGCCAGTTGATCTGTAATGAGTCCCAACAGTAATATCCCAAATCCAAATACGACAGTTTTCTCTGAAGTTTATCCTGGTTAAAAGGTACTGGGGCAATGTGACATTATGCACATTATATACATTGCCTCAACCTATCACAGGGGACTAAGAAAATTTGATATGTATTATTAAAGGAGATGAAAACCAAATATTTTCCTCATACATGAACCCTTACAAGAAAAATAAGAATAATCAAATTTGATACCAGCATTATACATGTCTGCCGAGAGAGGATGCACAAATCAATAGAAGTTATTGTAAATGTAAATGTTCTAGCCATACAAAGAAGTTGAAGATGAGTATGTTTAACATTGATAGGATTTTCTGTATCATGAAGAACAAAATGTTGATACAGGATATAGTACAAATGTCACAAAAATATCCACAACAATATGCTAATAATGTGTAATTTAGCAGACTGCATAATAAAATTTGAAAAATTAACAACTGCATTTCTTCTCACTTAGAATACAAATTAAATTGACTCTGTTTGATTAGAAGAGAAATTAAATTGATGTCCTCAGTGTTTACAATTAATGGTTGCCAAAGGTAATTTGCATAAGGCATCGTGAGATCATATCCCAATTCTGATAGCATCTCTGAAGTCAGGCGAAGCCCATTAATTACATTATCTGTAAACCCTAGTCAAAAAGCACTTTGTAAGAAGTTATTTCAAGCTTTGCAGATATAACATTCTCTTATACCAACGTAGCACATGGCTTTTGTCTTCAAAATGAACATCCAATGGAACTCGGAGTTAACAAAGGAAAAAGATAACAACATTTGAGCTCGTTTCATAGTTAAAATTTGCATCATAACCTTACAAATTTGAGACCTCATCACCACTAGATGAGGAAACTGATCCAGACATCAACTCCTAATTATTCATAAATTTTGGTGTAAAATCTGCAACTTTGATAGGAAACTAGTGTAGTGCAGTTGATAATGTTCAATATATCCAGTGTTCCCTCTGAGAACATCACCTCTACTACCGGTTCAACAATGAAAATACAGGAAGAAACATTTTGAATTGCACTCACACTAGCAGCAGACTAATTTGGTATTTTACATTGCCCCTTCAACAGTACATGGTTTACATTTCCTAGTGGCCAAAATTCTAATCTCTATTATAACTTCTTGTATACATCATCGATTTTATTGACAATTGCAACAGACCATTCTTGTTGCTCTCAAAAAACACAGATTTTATAATCAGCTGCTGCCAAAAATGCTTGCCTTTCTAGCTTTTTGGGGTGACATTTTCCTGGCACGCATGATGTTTGTGTGATATAACTCTTTGACCTATGATTTGCTTATTTCTGAAAAATGATTTGATGAAGTACATGCACAAGAGACTCCGTGGGTAATATACATCCTATACCTCAAAACATCACATATTTTGGGATGATGGGTAATATACAACCTGTACCTCAAAACATCACACATTACATCACAACACTCTAGCAACTAATCATAAAGGAAGCCTTACAGCATGAGTGAAGCCTCATGCATGCAAAATGTATGTTTTGACATTTAGCCCCTACAGTCACACCTCTCCATTGGACTGGATTTATGATACTTTTGGGATACCATTATGTGATAAGAAGCAATAAGAAAATAAGAAGCATTAAGAAAATTGATTCCCCTCAAGGAAAATCCAGGGCATTCTTAAGGGTGACGTTTAAGAGAAAATCATGAATGAGTGGCACTTAACAAGTTGTTGAGACATCCACATGCATTTTTGTCCTCCAATGTCGAAAACAATAGGAACTATAGATGATTATTAATATTGAGAAATTGTTCATTTGTCAGCAACAAACTAGTGATCATATTAAAGTGGTCTAAATATTAAGCAATGTTTATTTAAGAAGTCAATTAAGTGAATTCTTTGGAAAGTTAACTACTCTGGTGAAGATGTCAAATTATTATTTTTTGTCTCTTAGCATGTTTTTAAAATGAAATGTGCAGTTGTTCTGAATAGAACATGATTTTTTTTTCTTTTAATGACATATCATGTCCAGAGGGGTTGCACTGCAAATAGCAAACTACCTTTGGCTGTGCTTAAATTGAGGTCTATTTTTTTCAATAACTATAAACCTTAAATTTCATATTCCTTTGTAAAAAATGGGTATATACAGGAGATATACATTCACTAATAGAAGAGGGGAGTGTATAGATTTGACCAATATAATCTGAGAAAATGAGTCTATTTTTTTTATTCCTTGTGCTGAAGTTATAATGAGCATTTTCACCAACTTGAGATAATACATTCACTAATAGAGGAGGGGAGTGTATAGATTTGACCAATATAATCTAAGAAAACGAGTCTGTTTTTTTTTATTCCTTGTGCTGAAGTTATAATGAGTATTTTCACC